>JAMKQA010000071.1:0-44840 GCA_024699735.1 Posidonia australis
CATCATTAAAACCACATGCTTGCATGCATCAATTCACAAGTCATTTCCATGCATTTCATACATTTATCATGTATTTATCCATATTTAATCATCATTTTTCTATGCATTTATCAAATCAGTTTAGGGCTCAGATTCGGCATGCCGAATTCCATTTCGGTATGCCAAAATCCGCTGATTCGGCATACCGAAGGGGGCATCGGTATACCAAAATCTCCTGATTCGGTATACCAAAATTCTTCGGTATACCGAATCCCTGTCAGATTAATCAATCCCTGCCAAAACGGTCAACCGAATTTCTCTAGTAGTCTGAAACCACGACGTAGGGTACCGCTTGGGAGCATTTCGGTATGCCGAAACCAATTCGGCATACCGTTTTCTGCTGTTGCAGAAAACTCCCTAGGCCACCGTCACCCTTTTCTCCCCAAAGTGGGAGTAAGGATCGGACCCCCCAAACATGCCACAAAATTTATCAATAAATCATGGGGTGTAGACCATCAAATCTACTTCAAAACCCCTCAATCCGATCATAAAACCACTAAGCATGTTGTTCTAAAAAAAATCACAAAGGCATCAAGCCCAAACACAATCACTGTAGCATGCTTCAAGAATCCTCAAAATCATACAAAACACCCACGAATCAACATGATATCAATACAATCACATTATTCTTCTCATTCCCAACATTTCCCTCATTTTTACATGATTTTAACATGATTTCCATGATTTTTCCCTCTAATCCCAACATGCCTCAACTAATGGAGGAAGATAGAAGGGGAAACGGTAGGGAAACGCGTACCTGGCTTCGACGAGCCTCGCGTGCCCTCCAACACCGACGGTGCACGACACCAGCCTTCCCCACACTCGCGCGAGCTCCTCCGACGCGTGACTCCTCCACAGCCACCACACTCCCTCTCGCCCTCTCTCTGGTCTAGCTGCTTCTCCCCCATGCCGCACACCTCCTTTTATCTTAACACCCCTAACGCCTGCCATCTTGGAATCCCACTGGCGTCCACCAGCTACGCGTAGCTCTGGACGGAGGGGACGGAACGAGCAGCCCTCCCCCACTAGGTTTTCACGAGATCGAGAGATCGATCATGGGCATGGAGATGACGGGAAAAAGGCACGGCACTAGCTGGCACTTGACCTGGTCCAAGCCCAAGCCCAAGTGGGTCCACCACAAACATGGGTCCCAAAGTAGAACCGACCCACTAGCCAAAGAAAACACACCACAAGGGACAAACCAGGGGCACAAAACACAGTGGGAGCCCACAGCCAACAAACACAAACTTGATTTACCATTAATAAACCATACACAAACAATTACAAGAAATTCCATGGTTTATATTAATTGGAAAAAAACTAGGCACAGATGTTACAGTGGGGGATGTGGATCTAGGATTCTCAGAAGTGACACAACCTGAGGAAAAATAGCGCTCAACGGCTCACCTAGTGGAGTGTAGTCACTTTCAACACCATGGCCTCGTTTCTTCTTAGGTTGCTATCCTTGTTGAGCCGATGCAACGAGATGCACTGGCTTGACAGTGGCAGCTGTGTGCCTAGTGTGTAGTGACGACCTAGGTGTTGGGACCTACTCCTGACACTGAGGTGGTTTCTGAGTATGTTGTGCTGTGTGTGGTGTTGAGCGCGAGAGCAACAACTGCGGCACCAATACAGCTCTAGGCGACGGACTCAAGAAATGTTGTACTCTAGCACAACTAATGGGTTGATTCCTAGGTGACTGTGATGCATGCTGTGAATAATGCAATTATGGTGCAGGACGGAGAGATAATGTTCCCATCGTCGAAGCGGTGTGATGCTGAGGCGATGGTATAGGCGATAATGTAGTGGGGTGAGCCTACAATGCTATAGTGGTATGTATTGGAAACTTAGAGGTCGAAAGAGGAGGACTCTCAACATGATCAAGAGAAACGGTCATGCGCTTGAACCCTCGCGCCAAAGCTCTCAAGTACTGAGCTTGTGTGGCCGAAGACCCGTCAAAAGATAGGTTAGAGGGCAAGAGCGGAACAGGAATGGCCCCTAAAACAGATGAAACCATAGTTGATTGAACTCTTGAAATAGGAGGGCCCGAGGAATAGGGTACAGTTGGTAGAACTTCTGGGACCCACGTGGTAGTCACTGCAGTAGAATCAGTGACGGGCCCTAGACCGGCTTGTGTCTGCCACTGTCCCGAAAAAGGGGATAAGGATCCTCCACGATTCCCAATTCGGGACGCACAGTGGGAAGAAGAAGCAATCATAGTGAGAGAAGGTGGATCTGAATGTGGGTCCCTTTTCAAAACAATAACCGGATGCTTGCGGGTCTACGGGGCCATGACTAATCGCAAGCGAAACAAAAGGAACTGCGGAAAAAGACAAACGCACAAGCTCTAAAACGAACTACAATCAAAAAGTGACCAATTGCTCGGAAAAGGCAAGAGAAAACCACCACGGAAGGCCGTTGGGGACGGAGACACCCGAGCTCCTAGCTGAGGACCTCGCATCAAGCTACTTGGGAAAACAGGCAAGAGAAATAGGTATCAGCACCTGGACAATGACGCAAAGACAAATGGGAGTTATTAAAGTGGCATGCCATGACACACAATGCAGATGAATGTCCTAAAGTGCACTCTCTCACCATGCATGTCCCATATGGGGTTGACCACACGGGATGCACTCATGGGTTTGGGTTTTGACTCTAGTCAGAAAAGTAAGGTTCCCGTTCTAAATCCTGGCCGGAGCGCAGGTAGTGAATGGGTGGTGCGTTGGTGGCCTCATCTCCTGTAGTAGCATGGAGTTGTACCCTCTACTAGCACCGACATGACCCCAAACAAGGGGGACAAACTAGCAATACACCCTACGCCAAAGCTATAGATTGGGCTACTAGAATTGTCCTTCGCGAACTGTGGGTGGACTCAGAGGAGAAGATGCATGCTTTCTAAAATGATTATTCATACAATATGCTTTTGTGTCTTTTACTAGAGTTTTATTAGACCATTGGGGGATTGTGAGCATTTGTCTCTAGTTATGCCTTATTATTTGTTTATCTAAGTTTTTGTGTTATATTTTAACCAGATAGGTAGGCATGCATGTCTCTACTCTCCTAATCATGGCAATTACAAAAAGGGGATAAAACACACTATCATGGCATCTAAGCAGTCACTTAATATGGCAAAAGGCATGAATATGACATGTGCTGGTGTAGTGCTCACAAGTAGGTGAATAAAAGCAAGTATTGACAAAAAAAAACATGAACTAGGTCATGTGCTTGTGCGGTGGCATAGCAATAGTGTAAAAATGCACAACAAAGTATGTTCAGTCAATTATGTACTACCAATAAGCACAAAGTATATAGACCAAAGACAAGTAAGAGAACCAAAACGAAAGCCAGAATCTAGTTATCCCCAGCAGAGTCGCCAGTTCCTGTGACCATGCTTGTGGAACCCATCACGGCTCTCCTTACCGATGCGTGGAAGCATACAAGGAGTCACGATACGGTAACGGCAAAAATGGTGAATCCAAAGAAGAAGACTAGACTCGGAAACACCAAGGAAAGATAAGAAAGGATAAGGAAAGGAGTCACCACCTAGTCTTTTAATGGAAAGACGAGGAAAACCAAACACGAAAGAATACCAAGAAGAAAACAAGATAAAGAAAACAAGTATGCTCCGTGCCTAATGGATGTAGTGCACAAATCAATGCAGGCCAGAGAATGGGTAAGGATTTTTGTTACGCATAGGGAAGGGGTTAGGCACCCCCATGCGCCCGAGGAACTTGGTCATTCTACGTTTCCTACTTGCTAAATGGTATATTGGATGTGTGCTTGCCTATTCTGAATGCATATGCTAAAGATGACTGAAAAACATGCCAAATCAAAGAGAAGAAGAGAATAAAAGGGGAAAATTTAATCCAAGGGACAATTGTAGGTATTGAGAATGCCGCTTTACTGTATGCCCATGGGTAATGAGGAAAATCCTGAAAATCAAGAAACTCTCGGAAGGCATCTCGCAAATCAACGGAAATATGAATAAATCCGAGAAAATCAAATTGGGGAAAATAATCCTTATTCGGGACAATGTTGGCAATGTTAAGCCTGTTAATGTACGCCCTCGAGCGATAGAAAGCCAAATCAAGTCAAAATCGCGAAAATCAGAAGAAATCAGGTGAACGATGGGAAAACAAAGCTTGAAATGAGCTAGAAATGAGTGCACGATGTAAGGAAGAAATTGTGAGAAAACATGCATGTAAAATAGCAACAAAATTTGCAAAATGCATGAGGGAGTGTAAAAATGTAAATTCCAGGGGCCTTTGTGCAAAAAAACCAAATTCTAAATGAAAACTGAAATTCTGAAGCTAAATCATCAAAAATACATGGGAAAACACATTTCATGTAAATTTGAAGAAATCCAAGGTCAAATGTGCAAATCTGTGCTTTTTTAGCCAAATTGAAGATTCCTAGGGGTCAAAATGCAATTTTTCCATTAAAACATGTGTTTAATGCAATTCTGTGGAAATTCAGGGTAAAATATGCAAGAAAAAGAGTCCATGTTTGAAAATAGAAAGTTTCAGGGACAATTCTGTAATTTTACCCTAGAAAACATGCATTCAGTGAGAAATCTATAAAATTCAGGGGTTAAAATGCAATTTAAGTCACATTTGAGCAAATATTTAAATTCTTAAGGTTTTATTTGCAATTTAGACAGAGAAACATGCATGCAGGGTTATTTTAATGAAGCTCAGGGGTTTAAAAGCAATTTAACTAGAGAAATGTGCATTCAGATTTATTTTAATGAAGTTCAAGGTTTTAAATGCAATTTTTGAGCATATTTGAGTAAGTGTTTGATTATCCAGGGTTTAATTTGCAATTTAGACAGAGAAATATGCATTCAGAAGAATTTTAATGAAGCTCAGGGGTTTAAATTCAATTTAACTAGAGAGATATGCTTTCAGAGGTAATTTAATGAAGCTCAGGGGTTTAACTACAATTTAACCAGAGAAATATGCTTTCAGAGGTATTTTTATGAAACATAGGGTTTTAAATGCAATACTTATGTATTTAAATGCATGAAAAGTAAATCAAGGGGGCTTTCATCAAACCTTTAAGCCTGGAAAACATTATTAAGAAAGCTTAGGGGGCACATTGCAATATTTTCAATTCAAACTTTATTCAAACGATTTTAAAAAAAATGCAAGGACTTAATTGTAAGAGAAAAATACCTACTTGTAAGAAAAAAGGACCTAACTGTAAGAGAACAAAAAGTTCAGAAGTTATTTTATTTGTTTTTTAAAGAAAAAGAATCGACGGCCGCTGGCGAGGAACTTTGCCGTCGACGACTGCCAGAGGGGCTCTCAGAGGCTAGCAAGAAGAGGAGGAAAAAGAGAGATCCAATGGTTTGGATCGAGGAGTCAACGACTGGGGTGGACCTCCTACCTCCCTCACCGTTAAGACAACTCTAGTGACGGTGTCGGAGAAGAAGGAGGTGCTGGAGGGCTGCGGTGCGTGATCCAAGGCTCCAGGATGCTTGGAGAATGATGTGTAGAGCATTCCCCTTCCATCAGGGACCAAAATGGAGGAAGACCGCGCGATGTTGGGTTCCGTCTGCCATCGCCGTCGTGTTCTCTGGTGAGCATGGTTGCAGTTGTGATCCAGGGCACGAGGCTTGTCTTTGATGGCTCCAGTGTGTTGGGGGCATGCCGTGGCGTGTTTCTGGATGATCAGAGAGGCACAATGGGGCTAGAGAAGCGCGTCTAGACGCTATAACCAGTCTTCTTCGACGGCGACAGCAAGACGTCGTGACTTTGGCGATCTTCAACTTGGAGCTTCCACAGCAACTGAAGTGGGGTTTTGATGGGTGGAGAAGCAAGAGGGTGGCCTGGGAAGAAGGATCCAATGCTCTAGGGCTTTAATCAACCAGTGGATTCGCGCCCCTACATAGGCCACTAGAAAATTGCTCCAGCGAGGCCTGAGAGCTTGTTTCCGACCAGAGGAGACCTCTGGCTCTATTGGAATCGGTCAAGGGAGACAGAGGGAGACCTAGGAGAGCATTTTTGACATAAATGGAAGTCAGTGAAGGGCATACCTGGTCTAGTAGGGGAGTTGACGATCGGAGCTCGCCGGAGGCTACCGGAGCTCGCTAGAAATGACTGGAAACTCTGGTTTCTCTACTCCATGAGCTTCCTCCTTGCTCCAGGATCACTCTGGTAGCTCTGATTGGGAGAAAAAGCTTTGGGAAGCTCTTTTCTCAATTTTCCAAAAGTCCCCTTTTCACTTGCAAATGGGGCTATTTATAGGCTTCCAAATGGCTTGGCTGGTTGTTATGGTTAGACTGGAAGGTGGTTATGGTGGTTAAGAAGAAGTGGAAAGTGGTTAAAGTGGTTGGAGTGAAGTGGGAAGTGGTTATGGTGGTTGGAGTGAAGTGGGAAGTGGTTAAGGTGGTTGGAGTGAAGTGGGAAGTGGTTAAGGTAGTTGGAGTCAAGTAGGAAGTAGTTAAGGTTGTTAGAGTTTGACTTATGGTTTAGGGTTTGACCTAGGTTTAGGGTTTGGATTAGGGTTTGCATGGGGATGATAGAGCGGCGTGCGTTGGTGCAGGCTCTGGTGGGGACGAGTCATCGACAAGAGGAGGGACGAAGGTGCTGCACGGGTGTGCTGATGAAAGCTTTGGCGTAAGGGACTTAGCATGTCGCCGACGTAGGGGACCTCTGGACGGCACCAACTGGTGCTGGGCAGGAGTGCAGTAGAGCTTCCACACTGTCGTGTCGTGCGTCACCAGCACGAGGTGAGGAGCAGCGGTGAAAGAAATGGTATCCCCCTCTTCCTCTCTCTCATTTTCCTTTCTCCATGCTTGCTTGTTGTCGTTTCTTTGCATTGGCCCCTTTTTTTGTGCTTCTTGTGTTCACGGCCACATCCTCCTCCTTCGTTGTTGGGTGTCTGGAGTTCCCCACCAGTAGGGTGGCAATTGGTGGGCACGGGCTAGTGGTTGGCCTTGGTCACTACATCATGCTCATCCATACATGTACATATAGAAAAACGTTATACTTGGTTGGATAATCAACTGACTATAATGCCATGTCAGTATTTCTCTTGAATGATTACTATAAGAAGACCACCATACATGCTTAAAAAATGTGCCATCATGCTTGTTCGAACAACACTATAAAAAGTTGCCAAACATGTTACTATGAATGATACTATGAAGCATGCCGCCGTAGAATGCCATTGTTTTTGTGTTGGGACCAACCTCCCCCAAAATTTTAAATGGTTGGTCCTTGAATAAAAAATTTTGATTATTCCACTACCTCTGATTACTTTGACTACTTGTGTTTTTTGGTGTGGCGGCCCACCACGACACTATTTTGATAACATGCTCATTTAAACATGATCTTGCATTTGCAGTTTGATTCTGAGTCCAAGTTTGAGGTGACCCAGGCGAGCGGAACTGCCTCTAGTTTGCCGGCCCAGGGCCTGTTGACGATCTGGGGTCGCTTGCAACTCACAAGCAAGGGGTCGTGGTCCAGTTCACGATCTAGGGTCGCTTCTAGCTCCCGAGCATAGGTGGAGGCGATGCCCAACATCCCCGAGGACGTAAGAAAACAAAACTTCCCCTACTACTACTTTCTTCTTTGGGCATGCTTTTGATTTTGCTAATCTGAATTGCATCATTGGTAAGAATCCAACAACTTCGGGGGTTGGTTGTTGGATGGCAACCACATCTGCGACCGTGGTGATTTTGAGGTAAACCCTCTCCTTTCTTTTTTTGTCATATAAATTCCTATTGATTATCCATGGTTTCTGACTCTGCTGTTTCTAGCTCCTCAAGTTGGTGATACTGGGTGGGTGGTGTTGTGTCTCTGGACACTAATGCTGGAGTATTTTGAGTCCCTCCCTGGCTTCCTAAAGGAATTTCTCCTCCGCCATACCCCCTATGGGAGCTTCCAGTGGTTTCGAGCGATCTACGGTCACTACATGTTTTTTTGGGCCCTCGTGGAGCGATGGCGACATGAGACCCACATCTTCCACCTTCCCTTCGGTGAGATGATAGTCTTGCTGGGGCACTGGACTTTGTTGATAGGCTTCAGCTTTGGGAGAGAGCACATCTTAGGAAAGGCCATCTTGGGATTCACCAAGGTTCTAGACCTTCTAGGCCACGAGTGCCCCCACTAACCTAGTCAACACACTACCTCCACTACAGCTGGATAAGGGAGTGGAACTTGTTCTGGCCAGATCCAGTGTCAGGTTCAAGGGAGGTGGAGTTTGTTGTTCAGCACTCCCTAATGGAGATGATGGCCCTAATTTTCTGTGACACCTTTGGGTACTGTGTCTTAGCGGATTGGCTGATATATCTTGCCGGCCTAGATCAGCAGTATTAATATGACTAAGGTGGCTCTAGTTATACCTACATGCTCTACGGCTTGGATAGTGTCGTAAAGAGCAATCAGCGATCTCATTTGGGGCTCTACCCACTACAGATGATAAGCATCTATACATCCTCCTCCTGCTAAAGCAATGTAATTATGTTTTGACTTTGACTTGATTTTCTATGTTCGCAATATTGGTAGATGGAGCATTGTATGCACGGTCATTACTTCTTCCGCCTCCGCCCTAGGCTTCTCCCACTTCCCCGGTAGTGGTGTGATCCAGACCACCGTACCGCAGTAGGGGTGTACGACTATGAGTCCTACCACTATCTACTGGTCATGTTGTCAATCCACGATGTGAGTTTGCAAATACTACACCGGTTAACTGCTTCCTCTGTTTCTGTTGACATACTGGACTGACTTGTGTTTTGTTCTACCTTGGACAGGTCGAGTTGAGGACGTTTGAGTGGTATGCTGGGCTTGACTAGGAGCCTTTGAACTTTGCTTGGACTTACCGTCGGAAGCAGATAATGTTTTTCTACTTCAAGAAGTCCACATTCAAACTACCCGGTTGGGTTCGCCATCAGCTCACCCCGAAGTTCGGCATCCCGCTTCCGCCTCTTACCGAGATGGAGCCTCAAGCCACCACCTGTATACGGGCTCGCTCTATCGTGGCTGAGATCATGGTCGATCGGAGCCGGTACATCCTTCGTCTAGCGAACTATGACGAGTACCAGGAGTGGTACAAGCACACCGACAAGCCATACCTCTTCGAAGAGGACCTCCGTGAACAACAACAGGATATGTGGTTTGCGGAGAACTTGGTCGAGGTAAAGTTTTGTTTTGCTTGTGGCATGGTATGATTCTGTAATTCTGCCTGTTTTGGCACAACTGTTTGCATATGTTGCAGCGATTCGAGGGTTGGCTAAGAGATTTTTACACTCGCATGCGGCGGGTGAAGGTATTCTGTTACACTCCTCTGTCTTTCAATTTCTTCATAAAATGCACTTGATTCATATAACAACATTGTACTCATGTGTACAGGCCCGACGGGAAGATTGCGGGGAGGTAAGTGTTTTTCAGGTTCTGTGTCTATCACTTTCTATGGCCATTCAGAACTGACCTTCTTATTTCATGGATACTAGTTGGAGGACGTCATCCTTGGAAGTAGTGGTGACAAGGCCAACCCTAACCTTGAAGAGGATACTTCTGCCGTCGAGAACGTGACGGACGCTTCTACTTCTACCCCCTCCCGTGCTCGTGCGGCCTTAGCAACGACTACATGACGGCCTTTGCATAAGGGAGAAGCCACACAGCTTGTGCCTCCCAAGGGCGAGACCCGGATGAAAGCGATGATGAAGCCTAGAATTAGTTTCATATTCTGAATTTGTACCACTGCCAGTTGTTGTAATTTAACATCAATAGCTGTAAACTTTGGATCTGTAAGCTTGAACTATTTCTTTAATTGTTTGATTCTTGGATAAATGTCTTTGTGTTGCTTGCCTTGCTGTGTGCCTTGGAATGTACCTTTTTAAGCTTGTAGCTATAGTTGACATGAGTCCCAAATTCCTTGTGCTAGTTGGGCGAGCCTCAAGAATGTCAGTGATTCAGCTGACGAGCCTCGCATTATAAGTGCATGTGATACATGCATCTTACAAGCACATCTCAGATAAAGGTGTAATAACTGAAAATCATTGATTAACACGTGCATGTGGCACGCGCATCTCCTCTACGCCTATTTTACAAGGTCCAAATTCCGTGCTCAATACGCACAAGTTCGCCGCACAACCACGACGCAGGTGACCTCTGACACAATCACGGGTCGCCAATCTGTAGCTGCCCTATGGGCCTTTTCCCTCCTTAAAAGGAGGGCTTTGGTAGAATTGGGAGCACCCATCTACCTCGATCCACTCCCGCTGGAGCCCATGCCATGGTCTGCTCTTTTCTACTCTGGTTGTCGCCTGTCCTCTAGCTGTTCTGCCACCGGAGGTTCCAGCACTACTTCGCTGAGCTCCTCTCCTCCTCTGCTGCCGATGTTCTCCTACTAGGCTGCATGGTGGGACATTCATGGCAATGAGGGATAGTTGCAAGCCATGGGTTCCTGATGTGGTTCTCTTGTGGATTTGCTATGGTTTCCCGACGATGGTTACTCCGTCCCACTGCTCAGATGTACTGAGAGGTTGGATTAACATGCTTTCTGATAGTGATTGGGTGAAGTTGCGATGCGTGGGTATCTCCGAGTGACTCCTGAAGATCAAAGATGTTGAGGTTGTAGGATCGAGTGGCTTCACTAGAGGGGGTGAATAGAGAATTTTAATTTAAATTAATTACTTATTATAGACACCCCGATTTTGAGGTGGCTCGTAGGCAGACTCTTCAGAAGGATGTTGCTTCGGACACAGCAGGCCTAACCACATCCAAGTCCTATCTGACATTTTGATTATCTCGAGATCATCACACAAAGCCACGACCACAAACCCATGGTTCAGTTGATAATCTAGGCAACCAAGTGGAGAGCACTATTTTGGAGCACCATAATGGAGCACTGATGTCGAGCACCATCATGGCGCACAAATGTAGAGCACCATCTTGGCGCACCAACGTGGAGCACCAAGCTAGCGCACAGCTCTGTTTGAGGGCATTGGCTATTGGCTGTTCATTTTCTCCACTTGTAACCTCCATATATATGAGTGGACTCTTTAGCCCTTATCTATTTTATTATTCTCCTACGAGCCTACGTCAGTTTGTTGGTTTCCAATGCTTTTGGCATCCCAAGACTCTACATCTTCACCTCCTTTAAAAACAACCTATGCACCTCACTACAAAGTCTCTTGCCAACTCATCATCTCTTTGAGCAACCAGTGGACCTACCTCCAGAGCATCTCCAAGCATCCACTGCATCCCTGAGCACCCTACTCGATCGTGTTACCTCTGCACACATTTCTGTGGCGTAATTGTATGGAACACGATGCATGTCATGGGTGAGGGTGACAACAACTGGTGGACGGGCTGCTAGCTTTATAGGCATGGTTGGAGGATATTGGTAACTCTGAGGTGCTGGTGATGGAATAGGCCCAGATTTTGGCCAAGCTTGGAAACAAATTGGTGCTAGTGGTTGGGGGTATACAATAGGCTTTCAGCACCCACCTCCAGACCTCTAGCACCCAAACCTTTTCCTCCAAATCCCATCTAGTCGCAAGCCCAACCACCTACACCTCCAGCACCTGTAATACCAATTCCTATACAGTTACAAGTTCAGCCTCCACAACCACCAGCACCAAGAGTAGCTCCACCTGTTCCCACTAGAGACAGCCAACCCTCAGCAGACATAACCACTCAGCTTAAGAAAGTCAAAGCCGACATTTCTATTTGGGACATGATCCACACCTCAATCGGGCACAGGGAAGCCTTCCTTAGAGTCTTCCAAGCTGCCCATATGTCCCTAACCATTGAGCCAACCACCCATGAAAGTATGGTGGGTATGATAGTGGTGCCACAAGTGATCTCCTTTTCGAGCAAAAAATTGCCATCATCAGGAACCAATCATAATTCCCCTATGTTCATCACTGCGCAATACCAGAGCTTTCACATCCCTCATACGTTGGTAGACAATGGTGCAGGTTTAAATGTCTACCCCTTGCGTACAGCAAGTGCAATCAGATTCAAGTCCGAAGACATAATATCGACCGTGAAAGGGATGACAAACTTCGATAATATGCACCATGATGCACTTGAGATTCTGGTCATCCCTTTGATCATTGGTCCAGCCCGCTTCGACATAGAATTCTATGTCGTTGACATCGAACCCTCATTTAATCTCTTGTTTGGACACCCTTGGCTTCACAAGCATCAAGTCATTCCCTCAACTCTCCATCATATGATCAAGTTCTGCTGGGACGACAATGTTGTTGTTGTCATGGCAGAGGATTTGGAGAAGGTTGAGGCAGTCTCTGCAGTAGCTCCGCAAACTGTCCACTTTGAGTCCAAACCATCTGATATTCTGTATCGTGTCAACCGATTCGAGCCGGTTAATTTCATTCGTGCCTTTTAGCGCATTGGCCATTTGGCCATTCGTAGTGATCCCCGTTTGATGATCGATAACTTATGTCGCAAGTGGGGATATGCGAAAGGAACCCTCCATGGGTGATACGGCCAAGGAATCACCGAGCCGATCGAGGTGGAAGAGTGGAAAAAGCACAAAGGATTGGGATACGATCATTAGTACCAGCCGAGGAGATTCTCGCTCTCCGGTAAGTCCCCATAGATGATCATTTCCCATTATTTGACTTACTTCACCAGTGTAGGTGTTTCGGATCCAAACCAGTCCATTCATAATGACATAATCACCAACAGTTTGGATTTGTCCAAAAGAGTCCTATGAGGAGAATGATTAGTCAGAGTCAGAGCAGGGTACTAGGCAGATTTGTTAGTAGTTCCAGAAGTGTGCAGTTTTGTTAATGTCGAGACAACCAGTAGTGTGTCA
The DNA here is from genome assembly GCA_024699735.1 of Posidonia australis. Taxonomy (NCBI): domain Eukaryota; kingdom Viridiplantae; phylum Streptophyta; class Magnoliopsida; order Alismatales; family Posidoniaceae; genus Posidonia; species Posidonia australis. The sequence continues at coordinate 12,835 of JAMKQA010000071.1, forward strand.
GGCAGCAGCAGTGGAAGACCTTGGTCAGAGGGCAGACTCAAAGAACAGCCTGACAGATGACATGGTTGGAGACTTGGATTTTTTTTTCCAGGAACAGTTGGAAGTGCTTGTAGAGGATCTAGCAGAGCACAACAGAGTTGGGAAAGGAAAGGAAGTTATTTCAGAATCGTAGGCAGAATTACCAGCACCACCCCAAGACCAAGCTTCAATTATGGTCCTTCAAGAGCTAGAGAAAGCGTGTGCTAGACCAATGGAGTTAATATCTTGTCAGCTAGAAGGGGGGTCTAGTTGGTATTGGTAGCTCAAACCTCACCTCGGGGGTGAGGAGCAAAAAAAAAAGACCCTGAGTTAGGCTCAAGGAGCAGTACAGGCCGCAACAATCTTATCAGTCATTAGCGGGATAGTTGCTAGCATGCAACACCCCTTGTAGATATTATGGAAAATGCAAAAAATCAGAAAACTCAAAAAACACAAAAAAATTCTGAAAATCCCAAAAAATAAAAAAATGTAGATAGAGATGCACCAACTCAAAAACAGGGAGCCCTAAATCTGTAGTTGGCCTAGGCAATTATATGGCAGAAGAGGCCGCACATTGCAACTACAAGAATACAAAAATTACTATGACCGTTATGAAGTGCCACTAGGGGATAGTATTAGAAGAAATCCTCTCAGTTGATATCACAGATCCAACCTTTGAGCAAGAAATTCTATCTGAGGTCATTGCTTATGGAGAGGAAGACGATGTTATCGAGACAGATGATGTAGATGGGCCCGATTAGCGTGGACGTTCATTGTGAAAGAAGTCCTATCTGGGGGTGCATCATTCTCGAAGGTATGAATCATGGGGAGTAGTCAGAGCCCGTCAAAACCTCTTAACTGAAAAACTACCGCCAGTGATTGTCAGCCACTCTCGAGCCTTGCAAAGCATTCCATTGTGTGCCATGCATCTCTATGTTTCTTGCTTTAGCATTCTAGTATTTTAAGTTACTGCATCCGAACATCACATAAATCGCATCATATGCATTGTACTTTCTTTTTGTTTGCATTGTAATCATAATAGAAAACATTGGCATAATCATTGCCCGATGAGGAAAATCGGAAGGCCAGCTTGCTTAGGAAGAGTTTTGATCCTCCTCATGTGTTACTACCTGTGTGACCTAGGGAGTAAGGGAGAAACTATTTATAGGGAATTGGACGAAATGTACAAATTTCCAAGGGGCCTATACCTCAAGAGGGAGAGAAAATGATAGGTCGTGTGTGAGTGTGAGCAAAAAAAAAACATAGACATCAGAGCACAAAAGAAATTAGACAATAGAAGTTGAGGATAGAAGCCAACTCCAATGAGAGAAGCATGTGAGACAACTTTGCCCCTATCACATAACTTGGAGAGGAGTTGAAGCGTACACCTACCAAGCCCATACTTCCAAAGGGACTAGCCACACCTTAAGTTAAACTGAAAAGAGTAGCCACCCCTCAGCCTAGGTGTTTATTACCTCCAAGTAGGGATAGTGTAGGTCAGCGTGCCTTTTGAGGGAGTAAAAGAAAAATGAATTATTGAAAATGTAGGTGTTGGGCCCTAGGAGTTTTGCATGGAACCCATTTTATCTCAAAAGTCTATTAACTATGTGAGAGCCACCATAAACCCAGGGATCTAGGTAGTGCCAAGTGAGTTGAGGACATTCTAGTTCCTTGTAGTAGGCAATAAACGCTTCCTTGGCATTAAGGGCACACTTATCTTCTATACGCCATGCATAGATCTTGCTTCACTCTTACACAAATTTTGCATAAGCCATTGGACAGTTGGCATTTATGATCGCACCACTTTTGCATTTTGCATTGCTTTGCAAAGTGTTTGCCATCGTTCCAACTAGGAGCATGTTAACTGCCTTTTGAGTTGGAATATTGGCAAGAAAGGGAGCTTCAACCAAGTGCATGTTAACTGCTCTTTGGTTGGAAATAGGTCTTTGACTAGGGATATGCCAGCTGCTTTTCCAAGTTAAGAAGATCATTGGGACAATGCTATTGTCAGAAGCATGTGGGTCAACACAAGCTGCTTGTTATGAAGAGCATAGATTGAGTTTATTGCCAAAACAGACCAAGTCAGCTTCAGGAAGGATACATTGTGAAACAAGTTTGTCCCTTTATTACAACTCGTTAGTTGCACAAAAATTTCTCACTTGATATGAAATACAAGGAAGATTCAGAGCAATGGACTCTCAGTCATAATCAATTGATTCTTGCTCTTTTTGAGCTACCAGCTCCTGCAGATGAAATCCCACCAGGAGGAATCTCACTTATAGGCCAAGTTTCTTGAATTTCGGGCTTGTATTTTGCCATGCAACCTGAACCTTTAGTAATGGCAAGACCAGAAGATTGAATGCCGCAATGCATGAAGCGAGCCAACTCGGAGGTTGTCACATTAGAGCCGACTGCATATCCTTTGAAGCGCTTGGGCGTGGGGCTTTGCTTAATCAAATCTTGGCAAAAGCCAAATTGGCATAGGACATGGACAGGATGGTATTCGACACCGCTCGTAAGCCCTAGAAGGATAATCAGTCGCATATCACAGCTGTTAAAAAAGACAATGAAGGGTTTTGCAATTGTGAACAGAATGCGCCAAACTACAGTATCATCTATAAGATTCTATAGTCTCTCGTATAGTTCGTGGACGCCAGGAAGGGAGCGTGAATGATTGGTGCGACTGTAGGAGTCAAAGACAGAATGTTGGGGGTGTAGGACTTCCACCCCCATGTGAGCAGCAAGTCAAGTCTGTCAAGAAAAAGCAGAGCACAGTTAGATATGCATAGTAAATCACTACAATAACAGTGTTGGCTTACTTGCACTAAGGCACCGCAACCATGGAAATGCTGGGAATGTTTCAATGCCCGATCCAAGCCAACATATGTCTTTGCTAGAAGAATGGGAGTAAGATCAATTTTATGGATGATCATGGCTAACACAACTTCTGCAACCTCAATAGCGATTGTCATTCGGCCATGACTGAAAATGAGCTCTCCAAGAAAGCGCACTACAAAGCCACGAAGCCACAAGCTGCCCATTGATGCTCGGTTATTGGCATGCTTGTCAAAATAATCTAGGCATAGCATCAGAGTCGACCCATCTTTGCAAATGAGGCTTTTCTCGCACGCACTTCGGGATATGCCCGTCAGCTGACTCAGAACAAAAGTTTAGCTATCACGGCGCATGAAAATGGGTGGTGATAGGCCGCCGATTCGTCAGACTTCCTCAAAGGTAAGAGTAAGTTCTGTATACATGGAAAGAAGAATACATGGAAAGCGGGTTTCAAGAATCTAGCCGCAGCGCATAGCAAATGTCAGTTCACCTCTACCTTGGCAATGTTCAACAACGAAGAGGATACGCCCCAAACCCGTAGTTGCTCATGATCCTCGGCAGTTAATGCACCAATCCGCCCTTGTAGAACATAAGAATAGTGTTTAGGTGTCATCATGGTTGGGTATCCCTGTGTGGAAAACATGATTTGTCTGTTATAACAGTTATCCAATGGGCCCCACCATATACCAGCAATGCAAACAATTTAATTTCCAAGGTCTAAACTGCAAAATGGCTGTGAAAATTCCATTTTCATCCTCAACAGTCCGCAACTTGCATATGATAAACAAAATGTAAATTGTCAAGAAAATAAGGGCATAGTCTTCAGCAAGTTCACTACAAGGGGTAATTAGTTGAAAACCCCTTAACCCTGTGAAATTTGCAGAATAGCCCACAAATGGTGTGAGAAATCATATTTGAGCAGAAATTTGCAAATACTCAGTAGAATTTCGAAATTCATAGCACAACAGCAATACATCCATCAGAAATTTGTCATATCAGGCTAATTTGCAATAAAGTCCCTCAGTTTTGGAAAATTACGAATATGCCCTAACTTTTTTGCGAAACTCGCAAACAATGCCAGATGAGATTAGAACCTCAGCAAGGTTCTTTCAGAGGATATCTCACACACATCTTAGCAAAAATACAAGTTTCTGTGCTATAGAGCCAGCAACAAGCACAATTACTCTTTTGCCCTCTAGAGTGCAACTAGAGCCAATTTCCTTCTTGGGGGACAATTAAGGGATTATTACTTTTCTTTTCGGATTCTCACTCTAGGCGGATGAGATTCCGCTTTCATGTCCTTTTCTTCCTGGATTTTCGCAAGCGCAAAATCCTATTGCTTGAATTTAGCTGGGCGGTCAAAGTCGACCTTTGATTGAGCGGTCGAGGTCATATCCCTTCTATTTCCTTGAATTTTCGTTGACGCAAAATCCTACTATTTGACTCTTGACCTGGCAGTCAAAGTCGACCTTTGACCAGAAGGTTGAGGTCTCTTCCTTTTCGTTGGATTTTCGCGGGCGCGAAATCCTTTTGCTTGATTTTGGCCGGGCGATCAAAGTCAACGTTTGATCGGGCAATTGAGGTCATATCCCTTCCTTTTTTGGATTTTCGCTGGTGCGAAATCCTACTGCCTGACTTTTGACTGGGCGCTCAAAGTTGGCCTCTGACTGGGCAGTCGAGGTCCCATCCTTTTCTTTTCCTAGATATTCGTAGGTGCGAAATCCTGTTGCTTGACTTTGGCCAAGCGGTCGAAGTTAACCTTTGACCGGGCAGTGATGGTCATATCCTTTTTCCTAGATTTTTGCATGCGCGAAATCATACTGTTTGACTTTTCTCCAAGTGGTCAAAGTCGACCTTTGACTGGGTGGTCGAGGTCCTATCCTTTTCCTATCTCAAAATTTCGCTAGTACGAAATCTTGCTTTTTGACTTTTGATAGAGCGATCAAAGTCGATCTTTGACCAGACGGTCGAGGTCAAATCCAATCTTCGCTGGTGAGAAATCCCTTTGCTCGCCCTAAGTCCATGCGGATAAGGCATCCTTTCTCACTTGACAAATTATATGTTTTGTCATGCCCCTTTTCTATGGGCTGGTACTCCCAACTACTTTGTTGACAACCGTCAAGTTGTCTAGTGACCGGGTTGACAAGACTTGGCTGACTTGTCATGTCCCACCTCCTCAGGTTGATAATCATAATAATCCAGCTGATGAGTCCGACAACTTATCATGTCCCTACGAGTGGTTCCCCCAGTGTGTAGATTTCTTTAATTTTTGCAATATCAGTTTAGCATTAGCATCAGCACTGCATATACATTCAACATCTATTCCTATGTGCAACGTTAGCATCAACATGGCACTTATATTCTGCATCAGCTCTCGCATTGGCATTTAAGTGTATCGCTGCATTGGCATTGCTTTGATTTTCAGCATTTTAGTTGCACTTTTGCATTTTCATATTGCATTCAGTAATAGGTCATGTCTTTCAGTGCATCTACCGGGTAAATGACCCAACGCCTATAGCAAACATCTCTCCGCAACCTCAAAATAGGGGTATTTTGTCAACACTGAGCATCGGTCTCGGTTCCATCCGTCCCTCGACCTCGCTCAGGGAGGGGCATCTGTAAACACCCTTATTTTGAGGCCGCTCGTAGGCAAACTCTCCAGAAGGATATTGCTTTAGACACAGCAGGCATAACCACATGCAAGTCCTATCTAACATTTTGATTAGCCCGAGATCATCACACAAAACTACGAACGCAAGCCCATGGTCCAGTCGATAATCAAGGTAGCCAAGTGAAGAGCACTATTCTGGAGTACCAATGTGGAGCACCATAATGGAGCACTGATGTGGAGGACCATCATGGCGCACTAATGTGGAGCACCATCATGGTGCACCAACGTGAAGCACCAAGCTGGCGCACTACTCTGTTCCAGAGCACTAGCTGTTGGCTATTCATTTTCTCCACTTGTAACCTCCATATATATGAGTGGACACTTTAGCCCTTATCTATTTTATTATTCTCCTACTAGCCTACGTCAGTCTGTTGGTTTCAAAGGCTTTTGGCATCCCAAGATTCTACATATTCACCTCCTTTAAAAGCAACCTATCCACCTCACTGCAGAGTCTCTTGGCAACACGTCATCTCTTTGAGCAACTAGTGCACCCACCTCCAGAGCATCTCCAAGCATCCACTGCATCCCTGAGAACCCTCAGTCGTGTCCATAGCACCTAGAGGGAGATACCTCGAGCCACCCAAGGAGAAAAATACCACAGGTATGTCTATGTTTTTTGTTTTTGTTAGAGGTTGTTTCAAATACGGTTTATGCTACGAACTTGACTATGGTTTAATTTTCTATGAGATGTCTGATCGGTACACTGTTTGTTTATCTTTGTGATGGATCATGGTATACTGTTTGTAAGGCTGCTTGCACTATTTGTTTACTTTTTTTTTTGTTTGTTTGCACTGTTTTGTGGTGGATCACAATTCGTATGAGGCCACTGGCCATTGAATATGGGTTGTGACCCGTCCCCTTGCATGCCATGTAGACCTCCCACACTTTCTCAATCATTTAGGATGTCCCCACGCACCTACAGAGCCACCACTGGCTGTAACAACCCAAGAGAACCCATAAACATGCGTGGATAGGGATAGAGTGAGAGGAATATTTTAGACTTGTTTGGTTAGTGTGATAATGTTCTCTAGCATCTAGGTTAGTCCACTGAATGGTCATTAGCACAGTTAATCACATGCATTCTCCCCAGGCTCTGAATTCAGTTTGCAGTCTGAAATAGAGTACCTAGAGTGCAAGAACTTGGAGCACTAACCTGGTGCACATCACTGGCACACCATCCTAGTGCACCAAGCTTGCGCACCCGTCTGGTCACAGGATGCAAACAGCATCTTTTGCATGTTATCCTAATTGTCATGGGCTCTGATTTTTTTGGTATTTGCTCCTGGATATACCATGATCATGCTTGCATGGTTTTACCATCTACTAACTCTAATTGCATTAGTTTTGCACCTAGTAAAGTAGTGGTGCTTACTACTTCGGTCTGGTGAATTGGTTGCCTTTTGGACTCTTGTCGATGGAACTCTTTTGTATCGATACATGATTCAGACCCCAAGTAGCATAGTTGAATAGTAGGACATGACTCATTCCTCACTTAGCCTACATTTAGCTTTAAGCACAACACTAGGCACAACTTTTATGTAGCATCGCATTGCATATCACCCTTGGGCATACAGCAGCAGGCTATAAAGCCAACATTTCCACATAAGTAAATGAAGAAGCCATGAAAGGCCAATTTCTCGGGCGCTCGGGGGTGCCTAATACCTTCCCCATGCGTAATAGGATCCTTTCCCAATTTTTGGTTCATGATGACCTTTTCCATTGGTTTGTTGCATAATTTTATTGTTTTAAAACGGTTTTCCTTGTCTCCCGTTTTTAAGTAGACTAAGTGGCGACTCCGGCATTTTATCATTGTTTTTATCGCTTTTGCCGTGACTTTGCTGGCCCTCGTGCATTAGGCCTTTCACGCCACACACGAAGCTGTCCCCGACATGGTTACACTTATTAAATTTAATTTTAGTTAAAAAATAAGAGATGTTTTAGTCAATTAAAACAGGCAACAACTACAACATCATAAAGATTTAAAAGTAAAACTATTTTCATGCACAGAACTGAAATGAGAGAAATTGAATACTAATGCAATTTATAGTGGTTCGACCAAAACCTAGTCTAGTCCACTCCTGAAGACCCTCTTGAGATTTTTCCCTTATACTTTTAAAATAAACACTTACTCGTGTTGGCTATCCCACCAACTTAATCTTTGGTTCATGATGACCTTTCCCATGCGTAATAGGGATCCTTTCCCAATTTTTGGTTCATGATGACCTTTTCCATTGGTTTGTTGCGTAATTTTATTGTTTTAAACAGTTTTCCTTTCCCAACTTAATCTTTGCTCCATCCACTTCTCATGCCCTGAGAAGCTAGTGCAACCTCTTGTAGCTTTACAACAGACGAATTCCCGTTTCACGGAGCGCTTTTGAAATGAGATTACAACACAAGGCTTGTGGAGAGAAAATTTGGACAAGGTTTAGCACAATTCTCAAGGATTACAAGTATATCGATATATGTATCCTATGAAGGTTTATGGGAGTCCTATTTATAGCCAAAGGACAACAAAAAGATGTGTCTAACAGTCATAAAAACAGTTATAAATGGCTAGTCCATCGGTATGTCGTTTTGACCTTTAGAAGGCCATTTGCATCTTCAAATTGCAACTCACGAGTAATTCGGTATGCTGGAATTATTTTGGTATGCCGAATCCTCCTGATTCGGTATACCGTTTTAGTACGGTATGTCGTTTTGTCTTCAGCATTATCTTCACATTCCTTTTCAGTGTTCCATTGCTTGTGCCATTTCTTCCTGATTCGGTATTCTGATTTTCCTCCAGTATGACGTTTTTTATCCTTTCATCTTTGCTTCAGAATGCCGATGCTTGTGTCATTTTTTCCTGATTTGGTATATCGACTTGGTTCGGTATGCCGAAATAGCTCTTCTTTTATTTTTCAACAAATTTTCTAAGTATAACTTTACATATTCATTTTACAACATATTACATGGAATTTACCTGACTCGAGTAATTACAATTCTTAAATCTTTTTCTTTTCATGAAAACATACACAAAGATTTATTAGTTCAAGTGTTATCATCAAAACATAATATATTCCAAACGGAGGTGAGCTGATATCTCCTATGCATCGTGGCCAGATTTTGGATACCAACACAACATGTATTTCGATTTGGTCGAGAGGAATTGACCATCACCCTGGAGGAAACATGGTGGATTTGTGGTCTATCAAGACTGCTAGGGCCTCCAGTTTTCATGCATCGAGATAGGTATGCTTCTGTCCTTTCCTAGCTAACTAGTCTAAGTACTGTAGAATGCAAGAGGCGCTTAACCTATGTAGATGGCTCCAAGCCCATGCTCCGTCTAGATTACTTTGATGAAGTGATCATGAGGCGCTCCGTATTGGGCGATGATCTATGGTTGCACGGCTTCGTCCTTTGTTTTCTTGGGAAGCTCATATTCAACCATGGCTGGATGACAATAGTGATCGAGGTGGCTGAGATCACTTTGGTGGTGGTGAGCAAGCCAATTGATCTGACTCCTATGATCCTGGTGGAGACTTATCAGGGCCAAGATCATGCCCTTCACCGATGCCACCATTTCTACTGCTATGGAGCATTAGTGCAAGTAACTTTGAATTCTGTTGAGATTGGCGCATCTTTGTTTACTAACTCAAGGCTCTAACAGGTATGGCTAGCAACTCACATGGGAGCTGAGGTCTTGCGCCCTTAAAGGCTGGCATTTGAAGCTTACTGCCAAAGTGGGCATTCCCAGACCATTTCTGGTGTACAGGAGTTCTACAAGAACCTAGAAGGACTGTCTGGAGATCAGATAGCTTGGTGGATCGTCCCATCAACCATTGAGCCTTTCACAGTGTTCTTAAATGGCACCGACATGAGGGTGGTTTTCCTTCGTGGCCTGATTGGAGGAGTGGAGTATCATCCTGTTCGTGTCCTACGCCAGTTTGGTTTTCGCTAGGATGCCTTTGAACAATCTCAAATGCCTGCCATCTTCCGGCTGTATCCTCAGAACTCTACTGTCATGACTAATGAATTGGCTTGTCTACTATGGACTAGTGTTAGCTCTAGTGATCTGACTTTGGTGAGAGGCACAGACTATTCTGAGGCATATATGGCACACACACAAGTGGATTGGCCAATCAGTGAAATGGCCCTTAGCTCTCCTCTATTTCAAAATGCTAGTAGATCAAAGAGGCCCCGGATTTGAGGGAATAGCTGATCTGAGCATATGTAGTGTACTTCTATGATTCCGTTCAATGATTGTACCCTAGATCTTAAATCTCAATGAAGAATCAATGCACTTTTTATTGTGTGCTTCTTTATTTCTTTTTGTGACTAGCTTCTTTGAGTGACTCTGCCATAGTATTAGGATTGACCAAATCATCAACCCTTTTGAAGGCTTAGATTGGATACATTATTGTGACTTGTCGGATCTGGCCTTCAAGCTGGGCATGTGGGAGGTACTTCTGCTGCAAGTTGGCCATTGGAGTCCCTGGTAGAAACGTGCATCTTCTACGTGTAGCTACCACGTGGCTCCCGGATGTAGGGACAATTGTTGAAGTTCCCTTGTCTCCGGAGTCCCAATCTGGAGCACTTTTGGACATGATGATCTACCTCTATCCATTCTTTCTACTAGCTTTTGGTGTGGGGTTACTGACTTGCTTTGATCTCTTGGCTTGAAGTACCCGGTCAAACGTTCGTTTGTTGAGATGCAGCTGACATGCCCCTGGCTGTGGGCGCTTCATCTGGTGGGGCCCGACTAGATGTTGTCGACGTGTCCCTGGTTGAGATGTGGCGGGTTGGAGGTGGCCATGTGGGCAGCTAACTTGCCCCTAGCTACAGATGCTCTATTGAAGTCAACAATGGAGGCAGCTGACATGCCCTTAGCTGAGGGTGAACCATGTGGGTAGTCGACATGCCCCTAGTACAGATGTTCTGCTGAAGTCAACCATGTGGGTAGCTGGCATGCCCTTGGCTTGAGGTGGACCGCTGACGTCGACCAAGAGGGCAGTTGACATGTCCCTGGTTAGCGACTAGGCAAAGTCCTGTCCCATGATAGCAGTGATGGGGAAGTAATGCAAGTGTAGATGCATGGATGGCTTATTTATATATGCTGGGCCCTCATCATTTGGAAAGCATTGGTGCCTACCCTAAAGGTAATGGGGAATCTTGTTGCTTGATGGACTCTATCCGGATCCTTAGCTATCTAGTGGCACTCTAAGTAGCAGGGCGGTTGTGCTAGGACAACGGATACTTGGACGGTAGATAATAAAGCGGTAAGCGTTTAAATGGTGATGAGGCTAGGACTCCACATCCAAATTTCCAGGTCCCACACCTGCTCCTTTATATTATCGGCTTTTCTTTTACTCCCTCATAGGTGTGTGGGTTCACTCTACTCCCATCGGGGGTAATGGACGCCAAGGTGGGGGGCTTTTACTAGGAAGGGGGCTAGTCCTTCAATGACGTGGGTGGCTCAAGCATATGCTCCGACTCCTCTCTGAAGTACAGTAGGGATAGAGTTGGCACACACACCTCTCTTTAGGGATAGCTTCTGCCTTCGACTTCTGTCGTCTCCTTTATTTTGTACCCTCTATGCATTATGATTTTTCTTGCTCACTCTCGCTCACACCCTAGCATTTTATCTCCGTCTTGGTGGTGTGTGTCCTTAAAGAGTCTGAAAGCTTCATCCTACTCACAATGGGAGGTGGCTTCCTCACTTTCTAAATGATTTGGATAGAACTCTTCAGGAGGTGAGAACCTTTTCCCATGGTATGCTAAGCTTTATCTGATTTCATCATCAGGCCACTATGTAGATGGTGTATGCGTATGCATGCTTAAATAGGAAACAAAATGTGGATGCCAAGTGCATATGCTGTATGAATGCAAGGATGTATGTTGCAAATACTCGGTGTGAATGCAATATAACAAAATGAACACATTCTGGGATGTAGATTACAATATGATGCAAGGTGCTCGGATGTAGGGGGAGGGCTTTGCTAAGTGCGCTACGACCTAGTCACTGCTAATATTTCTTGAGGTAGCATGTGTTGACCACTCAGATTGCTCAAAGTCATCCATGCCCTCCAGGATTACAACTCCTCCTTAGACAACCCACTTGACGATAATGGAACCTCGCTAGTTAGGTCGGAACTTTCCACTAGCATTGGGTAGATGAATTGCTTGCAGTGCCAAATCTCCCCGCATTAGGCTTCTTAGTCGGACCTTCTTCTAATAAGACTTGGCCATGCATTTCTGATAGCATTGGGCATGGTGCAAGGCCTGCAATCTGCGCTCGTCTATTAGGTTCAGTTGTATGCCCTGATCTTCGACTCATTCTGCCTCTTCTAGCTCTTCCTCCTTCAAGATGCTAAGTGCTGGAATCTCTACTTCAATGGGGAGAACTGCCTCCATGCCGTAGACCAATGAGTATGGGGTTACCCCTGTACAAGTCCTAATTAATGTCCTGTGGGCCCATAGTGCGTAGGGGAGCTGGTCATGCCAATCCCGATGAGTATCTGCCATATTCTTCAAGATCATCGTGAGGTTTTTGTTAGTGGACTCCGCAGTGCTGTTCATTTACGGGCGATATAGGGAGGATCTGTGATGCTTGATGCAGAGGTTCTGTAAGAAAACCTCCACCCTCCTGGCTATGAAGATCTTCCCATTGTCGAAGATGAGGGCGTGAGGAAACCTGTACTAGGCTACGATATTGTTCTGGATAAACTTCTCTATAGCCACAACGGTGATAGCCTCATAGGAGGCTACTTCCACCCATTTGGTAAAGTAGCTGATTACCACTAAGATGAAGTGGTGCCCATTGAAAGCCGCATGATGAATGGCTCCGATGATGTCAATTCCCCATGTTGAGAAGGGCCAAGGTGAAGACATACCATGTAGCTGATAAGGGGGATCTGGATCAAATTCTCATGGATCTGGATCAAATTCTCATGGATCTGGCAGTTGTGACTCCTTCAAACAAACTGACAGCATTCCGCCTCCATGGTCGACCAGTAATAGCCTTGCAACATGATCTTCTTGGCCAACAGGATCCCATTCATGTGTCGGCCACATACTCCAACATGAATCTACAACATCAAGGTATTGGCCTCCTTTCTGTCTACACACCTCAACAACATCTGGTTGTAGGATCTTCATTATAAATGACCACCTCCAAGCACATACTCTGATGCAAGTCGCTGCATGGTCTTCCGGTCTGTAGTGGGAGTATCAGGCAGGAGGCTTCCAGTCTACAAGAAAACTTTGATGTTGTGGTACCAAGGAAGCTCTTCGAGTGGATAGGCTTCTTTGATGCTCATACATTACACAGGGTAGTCAACTCAAGTCATTGATACGTCTACCATGTGCTCGTTCGGTATGGACAGCCACGATTCCAGAGTTGCCAGTGCATCTACATATGCGTTCCTGGCCCTATTCATGATGGAGAAGGAATATCATCGAATTCTACTATAGGCTTCAGAAGATATGAGTGATATGGCACCAGCTTCAGATCTTTTGTCTTCCAACCCCCGTTCACTTGGGATATGATCAACAAGGCGTCACCATGGACCTACAGCTTCTGTACACCGTGCTCTAATACAACCTGTAGGCTAAGGATGCATGCTTCATATTCTGCCTCATTATTGGAAAATGGGATGAACTGTCCTTATGGCATTGCCAACACTGCCTCGATGCCATGGCCTTTCTTGTTGACTACCCCATCGAAGTAGAGGCTCCACTACTTATGGTCTTCCGACTCCATAAGTCTCGAATCATCCATGGTGAACAATATGTCTTTGTCTGGAAACTGGGTCTATAAAGGCTAATTCTCTAACAAAGGCAAGTCAGCCAGGTGATCTACTAAAGCCTGCACCTTTACTATTTTTTGCGTCACGAAGGTGATGTCATATTGGGATAACAAAACCTGCCACTTGATGCATTTGCCCACCAACATCAGCTTCTGAAACCGATACTTCATTGGATCATGCCGACACAACTGTAAGATCGGATATGCCATCATGTAGTGTCGCAAGTATTGGGTTGCCCAAACAAGGGATAAGCAGACTTTCTCAATGGTGGTATGTCTGCCTTTGCAATCATTGAACTGCTTATTAAGTAGTATACTGCCCCTTCTTTGTGGCCTATCTCATCGTGCTGATCCAATACTACGCCCATGGAGTGCTGTATAACAGATAAATGGAGGTGGATTGGTCGTCCTAGTGTCAAGGGAACTAGGATTGGTAGCCTGACTAACAACTACTTGATATTGTCAAAGGAGGCTTGGCATTCCATGCTCCAGGAGATCTAAGCATTCTTCCTTAGGAGCATAATGATTGGCTCACATATGGGGGTGAGCTAGGCGATGAAACGACTGATGTATTGTAGACGCCCGAGCAAGCCTCGGACCTCTTTCTCTGTGGTCAGAGAGGGCATGTCGATGATGGCTCTAGCTTTATTAAGGACGACCTCGATCCCCCTCTGGCTAACTATATAGCCCAGGAGCTTTCCAGATGTCATACTAAACACACATTTGCTAGGATTTAACCAAAGCTTATACTTCCATAGGCGATCAAACAGCTTTCTCAGGCAGGCGTGATGGTCCTCGGACTCTTTGGATTTAGCAATCATGTCATCTACATACACCTCGATGTCCTGGTGCATGAGGTTGTGGAAGAGTGTTGTCATTACCCTTTGGTATGTAACTCTGGCAGTCTTGAGTCCGAACGGCATCACTCTATAGCTGAAGTTCCCCCAAGGGGTGATGAATGATGTCTTCTCCATGTCCTCTTCCGCCATCATGATCTGGTTGTAGCCTGAGAAGCCATCCATGAATGACAACATTTTGTGCCTTGCGGTGTTGTCCACCAGTACATCGATGTGAGGTAGTAGGAAATCATCTTTTGGGCTCGCTTTGCTGAGGTGTCTATAGTCAATGCACATGCAAACCTGTCCATCGTTTTTTGGCACCAGAACCACGTTGACTAGCCATTCTGGGTAAAGGATGACATTAAGAAATTCGACTTAATGTTGCTTCATGATTTCCTCTTTCAGTTTGAGAAGCCACTGCAGGCGTCATCTTCTGAGCTTCGGCTTGACTGGCTGGGCATCTGACTTCAACAGCAGGCTGTGCACTACTACCTCAACATCCAGTCTGACTATATCATCATAACACCAGGCGAAGACATCGCTACACTCCTTCAAAAATGTGATAAAATCTTCCCTTGCTTGTGGAGACAATCTAGCATTGATATGGACCTCCTTAACATCGCTAGGGGCACCGATATTCACCACCTCCGTGTCCTCCTCGACGTGCAAATTTGGATCTTCTAGATTGTCGTCATGAGGGTGAAATTCTGATGTGAAACGCCCCGCATCCCGGGCATGCTACCAAATCACAGTATCATAAGCAAAATTACACTAATTACAGAAACATTAAATAACTATAAATAAGGATCACATTCAGGATCACAATGAGCGGCTAGAAGCTCCAACTCCTGCATCGAAACTCGACTGCACCAAACTGCACCTGAAAACGCTTGGTTTTCTTTTAAGTCACCCAGTATGCGCCCGAAACCCACAAAACCACAGAAATCTCTGGAAAATTATAAAACTCAACTTTTAATTTCTCAAAGCTTGGTTTTCTTTTAAAAATCCTTTTTCATTCTCTTTGAAATCACTTGGAATCTTGAGCCCAACTCCAAACTCTTTTTAAAACCCATCTTTCTTTTCATTTCAAAACATTTGGAAATTTATTCCAAATCACGTTCTTTTTCAGAAACTCATTTTTTGCATTTTCTTTTAAAACATTTGGAAATCATTTTCCAAAACATGTCTTTTTCCAATACATGGGATTTCTTCCCAAAAATCACACTTTCAAATTCACATTACTGACCAGATCCAGCCTAAAACACAATGCCTCTCGGGCTCAAAACAAAATCATAAATTCTGGTTGGTAACTGGTTAAAACATCATCATTATTTCATCTCAAGATTTTAGGACCATTCATAAGTCCAATCCTGGTAAAACCACATTTCTTTTCATTTTACATTTCCACTTTTCTTTATTGGTGTTACCTTGATCAGGGGTAACGAGGCACACAAGCAGTAGGTGAGCACATCATTTCCCCTACCTTCCTACACTACCGCAGTGAAATTCCCCGTGCGGGATGCCACCGCCCCGGCGAACTGGCCTCAATTCCTTTTTCATATATGCATGGGGATACGTCTTTGTCTGACGCCCCATCGGTGACCCGAACAACTAGGTTCAATGACCCAAGCTCAGCTTATATCGTTGATGACCCAAACAACTAGGTTCAATAACCTAGGCTCAGCCTACACCGTCATGAGCTCGGTGACCCAAACAACTAGGTATCACAACCTAGGCTCAACCTACACCGTCTCAAGCTCGACAACCATAGTCGTATCTGGCAACTGGTTTCATTGGAGCATCATACTCCTACCACATTGTCGACACCAACTCCCGTGGCTCCTTAACACATTATTAGTGTTTTATTATCAAAACTCTTTAAGCTTTTCTTTTCAAAACCATTTCCATTTCATTTTATTCCATTGTAGGATTCTGTTTCCTTGCAATACTTGACCCTCTTGAGGGGTCCCAACTCAAGTCATTTAAAATCATAATTGGATCTCATGCCCAAAACCACACAAGATTAACCATTTTATTCATTTATAGGGTCTAAAACCCATACCATACCCAAATCCACTTTTTTGGGTTCCATAGTCCTCCATGAAATTTTCATAGGGAAAACACTATTAACACATGCTTAATGTCCATTTAAAACCATTTATTTCCATCGTTTATGCCCATTAATTCACATAGGCTAGAAGGTGAAATCGGCAGACCAAATTCAAATTCGGTATACCGAAAGTTACTGATTTGGTATACCGAAACCCCCTATTTCGGTCGACCGAGAGATTTCGATCTATCGAAACCAGGGATCCTGGCACAATCTGTTAGGATTTTGGCATACCGAATGTGTTCGGCATACCAAATTCCCCACAGACCGGGCACACCCCAGTCCCAAGCTGTGAAAATCGCCCAAGATGGGAGCCTCAATCGAACCTCCTAAACACACACCAAAATTTCTCAATTAATCATGGGCCAAAGACCCTTGAGTCTACTTCAAAACCCCTTAAACCATTCCTCAATCCATCAACTATGTGATTCATATGAAAATTACAAAAGGGGAAGAGCTTAGTTGAACCTAATATAGCTCACATCCCACAAATCCATACGAATCCACCAAAATCCATCCTAACCACATGATTTCTACATGTTCACGCTATTTATCACATTTCCAGCCATTTTATGATTTTCCTACAATTTTACATGCATTTCGTCTCAATTTCTTACATTTAACATAATCTACTGAGAGTATGTAAACAAGCAAGGAGTAAAGCCATGTACCTCGAGTGGTACTCCAGCAATCTTCCTCACTCCCCAGCGAGTCTCCTCTTGCCCCGGTGAAGCCTCCTCCATCAGCAATCTACCCCAACCATCTCCTCCTCAGCCATGCGTTGCCTGCTCTCTCTCTCCTCCTTTTTTCCTTTCTCGCCACTCTCCACCTCTGCCCACTCATATCTCCCTCTCTTTATCTCTGCCTCCTCCCGCATGGCGCCGGCCATCCATCCCGTCGGAGTAGACAAGGAGGCACGGGCCTCCGTCGCTGGTGGCACTGGCGTGGAAGAAGAGGAAGAAGAAGACAGGGAAGGGGTGGAAGGGTATGGCTAAGAGAGAAAAAGGAAAGGGTAAAGAAGGAAAGAAAAGGAAGAAAGACAGGCATGTAAACCGAGGCGACTATGCATCCTCAAATCGGAATCCACATTGGTCCCAAATCACAAGCAGGAGCACAGCAAGCCAACCACAAGCTCACACATCCAAGAAATAACAGATTATCCATTAAAAAACCATTTATACAATATTGAAATTAATTACATTGTTTACAAGTAAAAATGGATAATCAGGCCCAGATGTCACACGATGAATCTTCTAGATCATCGATGCTTGTGTCGTCCTCCTCCTCGTATGCTATCAACTTTGATAATACCTCCTCTTGGAATGTGGAGTCATTGATTTCAAACGAGAAGATCTGTTCCAACTCTTGCCCCTGTATGTGCTTGAGGAGGGTCAAGTTGACTCTGGTATTCTTGTAGCTGCACTACATGGGTTCCAATCCTACGCCCTTTTGCTCTACTAAGGTGTTGGCCTGTTCTGCTCCCTCTACTACATTAGTTCTAGTATTTTTGGGTTTTTGTATTTTTTATGATTTTTTTGTGCTATTTACAATAATCTTCCGCTGACTGTTGTCTTGTTGGTGACTGCTCTAGGGGCCGCCCATAAGCTCTCTAAGGAGCCTACCTCAAGGTCATTTTTTTGACCGTCGCCGTCTCAAGGCGAGGTATCCGATACGAGTACCACCTAGACCCACCTCCAGGCTACTCGAAGATCATCTCCTCTGGTCTAGTCTTGATTGTCTTGCCCTCCTCGATAACCATGATTGCTGGAGGACCTTAGTGGTTCTAGGGTGGGGTGAGTTCTGGCTCTAATGCTATTGCTTTCGCTTTCCTGTTTCTGTCTTCTTCAGTAGCGTCCTCTGCGAAGACTGCTAGTTGTTCTGAGAATAGTACTTCCAGGTCATTCAACACTACGTCTACGTGGGTCTCGATGGCTGCTCCCTCCTCCTTGTCCTAGGTGAAGTTGACATAGTAGGCGTAAGACTCCGACTGTGCCAAACATCTAGCAATAGGAGAAGCTGGGATATTGCTGCTGCTGAACCACTACTTCAAGGCTACTGCCATCTCTAGCAACTCTACTGGAGGTGATGCTATTGTGGCTAATTGAAACTATAGTACTGGTGTTATGACTGACTGTGGCTGTGACGCTGCTGCTGCGAATGTGACTGACTGTCGCTGTGACGTTGCTACTGTGACTGTGATTGATTGTGGTTGTGATGTTGTTGTTGTGACTGTGACTAACTATGGTTGTAATGTTGTTGTTGTGACTACGACTGACTATGGTTGTGATACTGCTACTAATGAAGGGGGTGGTAAAGCCAGGCGAGTGGATACTGGGACTGCTGCCTACTGCTGCTCTATTTTGTCTATGGGCCATGGCTAACAGCACTCAAGGTGTCTTCGTTCGTGTAGTAATCCACAATGCAAACCCATTCAACATCTTTTGTTGGACTCTACTACTATTGCACCACAATGACAGGGAATGGGTTCCTGTTCGAGTCCATCACACCTGCACTAATGAATTTAGTCATATCCTGATGGATGAGCAACCTTTGGTGCCTACACGTGCTTCCATGTGGTCCCTAGTATCCAAGTCCTTTACGATGTCTTCTCGATAGGGCTCTGTAATCCCTTGACCATTTCAACCAAGTGGTGCTCCATTTTTGTACCCCCATCGGTGATAGAGGTTCTCAACCATCAATTGAGGGTGGCTATGAATTGAGAGGAAGCTAACGCATTTGCGTTCCGGAACAAAATTGATCGGTTCGAAATGGTTAACACAATAGAGTACATTAGATGGCTTGGGATCAAAGCGGATAGTCTGGAGACTGACAAAAGAGATTGCGTCAACCTTGTCTTTTCCAAAGTTCTCTGACATGACAACGACAATGTTGTCACATAGTAGAACTTAATCATACGATGCAAGGTTGACGAGATGACGTGATGCATGTGCAGCAAAGGGCACCCAAGCAGAAGATTGAAGGCAGGCCCGAGGTCAATGACGTAGAATTCGATGTCAAACTGAGCCAGACCGACAGCTAGAGGAATGACCAAAACCTCCAACGCAACGTGGTGCATGTTGTCAAAAGACGTCATTCCTTTGACAACTGGTGTGATATCATCGGCTTTGAATCTGATTTTCCGTACGGTGCACAAGGGGCAGATGTTTAGATTTGCACTGTTATGAACCAACATCAAGTGAATTTGGAACTTTTGGAACCACACGATGACAAATAGTGGTTGGTGCTCACTGAAGCCAACTCCTGGGATGATAAGGAGAAAACATGTGTGTGACCATGCTAGTGGAACCCTGCACAGCTCCCCCCTACCGGGTGCGTGGAAGCACTCGAGGAGACCCGATATGGTCACGGCGAAGATGGTGAATCTAAAGAAGAAGGCTAGACTTAGAAACACCAAGGAAAGACAAGAAAGGATAAGGAAAGGAGTCGCCACCTAGTCTTTTAATAGAAAGACGAGGAAAACCGAACACACAAGAAAACCAAGAAGCAAACAAGATGCAGAAAACATGTGTGCTCCATGCCTAATAGATAAATGAATGCGGGCTAGAGAAAGGGTAATGATTCTGGTTAGACATGGGGAAAGGGTTAGGCAACCCCATGCGCCCGAGAAAACACTGTCTTTCTAGGTTTCCTGCTTGCCAATAGTCCAATGGGTGTGTACTTGCTTATTCTGAGAGCTCATGCTAAAGATGACTAAAATATGCCAAATCAAAGAGAAGAAATGAAATAAAGGAAAAAGTTAATCCAAGGGAAAAATGTAGGCATTGAGAATGTTGCTTTGCTGTACGCCCTTGGGCGATGAGGAAAATCGTGAAAATCGAGAAATTCTCGGAAAGCGTCTCGTGAATCAGCAGAAATTGGGATAAATCCGAGAAAATCGAAAAGGGGAAATAATCCTCATTTTAGGACCATGTCGGTTTTGTTAAGCATTTTACTGTAAGCCCTCGAGTGATGGAAAGCCAAATCAAATCTAAAGATGCGAAAATTGGAAAGAATCCGGGAGACAACGAGAAAACCAAGCTCGAAAAGTGTTGGAAAAGCGTGCACAACGTAAAGAAGAAAAGGCAACAAAAATTTCTGAAAAAGTGTGACAAAATGTGCAAAATGCATGTGTGAGTGTAAAAATACGAATTCCAAGGGCCTTTGTGCAAAAAAACCCAAATTCTTAATAAAAATTGAAATTCCAAAGCCCAAATCATAGGAAAACACATTCTATGCAATTATGAAGAAATCTAGAGTCAAATGTGCAAATACGTACATTTCTAGCCAAATTGATGTTTCCTAAGGGTTAAAATGCAATTCTGCCACTAAAATATGCGTTTAATGCAATTCAGTGGAAATTTAGGGTGAAATATGGAAGAAAAAGACTCATGAAAGTTTCAGGGGCAATTTAGTAAATGTACCCTAGAAAACATGCATTCAGTGTGAAATCTGTAAAGTATAAGGGCTAAAATGCAATTGAACTAGAGAAATATGCAATCAGAAAGATTTCAAAAAAGTTCAGGGTCCTAAATGCAAAGACATTGGATTAATATGCATAAAAAGATACTCTATGGGTTTTTGTTAAGCTTTTAAACCTGGAAAACATTATTTTTTAATGTTCAGGGAGCATAATGCAATATTTTCAGTTAAAACTTTATTCAAATGATTTATGAAAAATGATTCAGGACCTAAATGTAAGAAAAGGATCTATTTGCAATAAAGAAAAGGACCTAAGTGTAACAGATCAGAAATTTCAGAAGTTTATTAAAATAAAAAACGTTTTGTAATATTTTAAAAGAAAGTGACAACGGCGGCCGTCGGCGACAGAGCTCCGCCGTCGACGACCGCCGGAGAGGCAATCAGAGGCTTTCCCATGGTCTGATCTGAGATCAAACCCCATGGGAAGCAAGAAGAAGAAGACGGAAGAAGATCCAACGACCTGGATCAAGGTTCTGACGGTGGGATCGAGGCATTCCGACGACGGCATTGGGGAA
The DNA here is from genome assembly GCA_024699735.1 of Posidonia australis. Classification (NCBI taxonomy): domain Eukaryota; kingdom Viridiplantae; phylum Streptophyta; class Magnoliopsida; order Alismatales; family Posidoniaceae; genus Posidonia; species Posidonia australis. The sequence continues at coordinate 34,088 of JAMKQA010000071.1, forward strand.
GAAGGGAGACTGCTTGAGTTGCGGCGCGACGATCCAGAGCTCGCGGAGGCTTCGGGGCCTCGAGAGGAACCTTCTTCTTCTTCCTGAAGCGAGTATGGTGGATGATGACACGGAGGGGAGCCTCGCCTGTCGTCGACGTCTTTTTCTCTGGTGAGCGAGGTCGCGGGCATGTTCCAGAGGTTAAGGTGAGGATATGAAGGATCCAAAGTACTAGGGGCATGCCATGGAAGCTTTCTGGAGGCTCGGAGCAGCCCGGAGTGGCTGGAGGTGTGTGTTCCTTTTCTGGCTCAGATCATCTTCTCTGGCGACGGCAGAACATCGTGTTTCCGGCGATCCTCTGGTGGAGACCTTCGCAGCGATCGGAATGGGAATTGGAGGTGCTAAAAAGCAAGAGGTAGGCTAGCAGAGGTAGACCTAGGGTTCTAGGACCAGGGACAAGCCTTGGACTAGCACCCCCTCCTATATTGCTAGAAAAAGGCGACGGCGAGGTCTGGGGAGCGATTCCGACCAGAGGAGGCCTCTGGCTTGATCGGAAACGATCCAAAAAGACTATGGAAGCTCTAGGAAACTGAATTCCAAGCTAAATGAGGTTGGAGGAGGGCATACCTGGGCTAACGACGTGCATCTCCTCCGCAGCTCGCCAGAAGTGGCCTGAATTCTCCACTTCTCACCTCTGCGAGCCCCACTCTCTTTCTGGAATTCACCCTTGCTCTGAAATTCTCTATTTTTCTCTCGCCAAAAGAAGACCAAAAGACCTCCCAAACCTCTACCTCCGCTACTCCTTTTATAGGTGAAGCTCCGGCAGCTGTAACAATCTATAACAAACTCAACAAAATCCTAACAACTAACCAACTTTGTAACAAACTAAGAAGCCTCCAAACAGACTAACCACTTGTAACAACCTTGCCGTCCCCCCGCACACCCCGCTGCCTGCCCAAGCACCGACAGTGATCGGCGGTTGTGATGAAGGAACCGGCCATGTGCATATGTCTAGTGCGGCTTCATGGTGCGCCTAAGAGATGCGCCTGTCTGGTGCGCCAGATATGTGCGCTAGTGAAGTGCGCCTGTCTGGTGCGCCTGCATGTCCCCGGATCACGGCTTAGACCATTTATTGTTGGGTTGGCGTTCTCTATCTCTGGGACTAAACCAGGGTTTGAGTTCATTTGTGATAAAAAGCCCAGCTACCACAATTCCAGCCTGTAGACCTGCAAAACTGGGGTGTCTACAGATGCCCCTCCCAGAGCGAGGTCGGAGGACGAGCGAGACAGAGATCAATGCTCAGGGTTGACAAAGACACCCCACCTGAAGCTGCAAAAAGTGTTAGTTACCGGCAACCAATCTTTTAGTCAGTGAATGCACCAAAAGTCCTGTCGCCATAGCCGAAGCTAAAGAGAGAAACCAAGAGAAATGACAAGTTGACGACCAAACAGCTTCAAAAGACATGACTGGTTATCACACTTGTCGGAAAAGCGCTGGACAAGACTCACGATGCTTGCCAACCGAAAACTGACTGGTAACGGAAGTCATCCATGTAGTTCTGGCTACCAGCCCAAAGAAGGGATGGAACAAGGAGAGCGGCGAATCCATCAGGCATCACAAGGATTGCCCGAGTAGTTCGGGAGACTAGACCAAAGGAAGGAGACAAACAGTTTGCTTTGATTCCGTCCATTAGGAGCGGCAATCAAAACAAAAAGAGGGGATCCGAGGTTCGTCCAAATGGACTGAACCAGGGAAGGGAACATCTATACTACATCTGGTAGTGTAGACAAGAGAAAAGGGGACGCCTTGATTCTGTCCATCTGGATAGGAATTCGAAGGCGAAAGGGTTTCGAGGTTTGCCCGTCTGGCTCAAACCAAGGAAAGGAACATCTAGACTCCGTCTAGCAGTCTAGAAAGGAAATAAAGATGCCTTGAATTTGTCCGTCTGGACAGGAATTCAAAGGCGAAAGGGTTCCAAGGTTCGTCTGTCCGGATCGAATCAGGGAATGGAACATCTAGACTCCGTCTGGTAGTCTAGAAGAGAGAACAGGAGATGCCTCGAATCCATCCTTTCGGATATGAATTCGAAGGCGAAAGGGTTCCAATGTTCGTCCATCTGGATCAAACAAAGGAAAGGAACATCTAGACTCCATCCGGTAGTCTAGAAAAGAAAAGGAGATGCCTCGAATCCATCTGTCTGGATAGGAATTCGAAGGCGAAAGGGTTCTGAGGTACGTTTGTCCTGATTGAACCAGGGAAAGGAACATCTTGACCCCGTCCGGTAGTCTAGAAGAAAGAACAGGAGTTGCCTTGAATCCGTCTGTCTAGATAGGAATTCGATGGCGAAAGGGATTCCTAGGTTCATTTGTCCGAATCACACCAGGAAAAGGAACATCTAGACTCCGTTCGGTAGTCTAGAAGAAAGAATACGAGCTGCCTTGAATCCATCCGTTCGGATAGGAATTTGAAGGTGAAAGGGTTCCGAGGTTCGTCCGTCTTGATTTAACCAGGGAAAGGAACATCTAGACTCCATCCGGTAGTCTAGAGGAAAGAAAAGGAGATGCCTTGAATCAGTCCGTCCGAATAGGAATTTGGAGGCGAAAGGGTTCCGAGGTTTGTCCGTCCAGATCGAACCAGGGAAAGGAACATCTAGACTCCATCTGGTAGTCTAGAAGAAATAAAAGGAGATGCCTTGAATCCGTCTGTCTGGATAGGAATTCGTAGGCAAAAGGGTTCCAAGGTTTGTCCATCCAGATCGAACCAGGGAAAGGAACATCTAGACTCCATCCGGTATTCAAGAAGAAGGAAAAGGAGATGCCTTGAATCTGTCTGCTCGGATAGGAATTCGAAGACAAAAGGGTTCCAAGGTTCGTCCGTCTGGATCGAACCAGGGAAAGGAACATCTAGACTCCGTCCAGTTGTCTAGAAAAGAAAAGGAGATGCCTTGAATCTATCTGTCCGGATAGGAATTAGAAGGCGAAAGGGATCCGAGGTTCATCCGTCCGGATCGAATCATGGAAAGGAACATCTAGACTTTGTCCGATAGTCTAGAAGAAAGAAAATGAGATGCCTTGAATCCATCCATCTGGATAGTGATTCGAAGGCGAAAGGGTTCCGAGTTTCGTCCGTCCGGATCGAACCAGGGAAAGGAACATCTAGACTCCATCCGGTAGTCTTGAAATGAAAAGGAGATGCCTTGAATATGTCCGTCCAGATAGGAATTCGAAGGTGAAAGGGGTTCCTAGGTTCATCCATCCAGATCGAACCAGGGAAAGGAACAATTAGACTACGTCCGGTAGTCTAGTAGAAAGAACAAGAGATGCCTTGAATCCATCTGTCTGGATAGGAATTCAAAGGAAAAAGGGTTCTAAGGTTCGTCTGTCTGGATCGAACCATGCAAAAGAACATCTGGACTCCGTCCGGTAGTCTAGAAGAAGCAAAAGGAGATGCCATGAATCCTTCCGTCTGGATAGGAATTCGAAGATGAAAGGGTTCCGAGGTTCGTCTGTCTAGATCGAACCAGGGAAAGGAACATCTAGACTCTGTCCGGTAGTCTAGAAGAAACAAAAGGAGATGCCTTGAATCTGTCCATCAGGATACGAATTCGAAGGCGAAAGGGTTCCGATGTTCGTCCGTCCAGATCAAACCAGGGAAAGGAACATCTAGATTCCGTCTGGTAGTCTAGAAAAGAAACAGAGATGCCTTGAATCCGTCCGTCCAGATAGGAATTCGAAGGCGAAAGGGATGTTCCGCTCTATCTGGCACAGAAGCAATGAAGACTTCATTCGTCCATGTCTGGGCAATAAAACGAGATACTTGACTATTATCTGGGTGGTCCCCAGTGCCAAGTCGACAGGCAGAAGAAAGTGGAATCCTGCACCAGTCATGCGCATGCTGTTGCGATGGCGATTTCTGTTCCGCATCAACCATAATCAATCAATAAACTGGCCAATAATGTTCTGATGATTTTTATTATTAGAGTCAATGGAATGATTACATGTATTTTAATTTGCAAAGAACCAGTAACATGACATGAACGCTAAGAATCTGCGTCATCTCTGGATCTTTTGGAGCTCGAGGCTTTGGCAAAGAGCGTACGGCTCGGGGCGGCGCTACAGATTGGCCACGTCTCTTCTACTTCGGCTTCATAACCTATTGTGCAACTCTTCCCTTCTATGTCTGTATGATCCCTCGATCGTACAGAGCCATTGAGCAGACATGATAGCTCGTTAGTCATAGTGTAGGAGCCTAGGGGGTATTCTTGGAACCGCGCTAGCATTTGCCCCTAGACAAAAGAATCCTGTTGGTAATGGAAATGTCGCATCACACGGATTGGGTGGTATTCCACTCCACCAGTCAACCCTAGTAGGATGATAAGCCGCATGTCGACTGTGTTGAAGAAGGCCTCAAAGTTATGAGAAGCTGATGGAATAATGCGCTAGATGATTTTCTGTTTTGTCAAGCTTTCTAAACGCTCGTACTCCTTCTGAACTGAGGTGAGTGTGCGCACATGGCCACTTTGACAGTAGGATTCGAAGGCTGATCGTTGCGGGCATAAGACTTCTACACCCAGTTGTGTAGCCAACCATACTTGTACAAAAGCTCCACTACCATAAAAGTGCTGGCAGTGCTGCAATGATCGGTCTAGAGCCCGGTAAGTTTCTGCTAGGATGACTGGGGCTAAGTCTATCTATCGAGTGACAATCGCCAAAGCAATCTCAACAACTTCAATGTTTACAACCATCCGGCCATGGTTGAAAATCAACTCTCCCAGGAAGCAGACAACAAAGCCTTTCAACCAAAGCTCGTCACCTAGGGAGGCGTGCATTCCGGTTGCAGCATAGGAGAAAAGGAAGCATAGGAGAATGTCTGTTTGAATAGATGAGCTGACGACCACAATAACTGGTTGATAAGCCAGTTAGCTCACTCAAGACTGAAGAATACCCATCGCGCAGCATAAAGACGGTGGGTCCCAGGAACTTCTGTAGACTACATATTCTATGGACCTCTTCTAAGGTTAGAGTCAGTTCGATTCTCCCAAAGCGGAAAACATGATGAGCCAGTTTCTAGAATCGGGCTATTGCACATAGAAAGTATCATGAAACCTCCACCTTCGCGATATCTAGAAGCTTTGAGGAGACTCCCCAAATTTGCAGCTTGTCACGATCACTTTCAGTCAACTGATTGATCCATACTTGGAGAACATCTGAGCAGTGTGTGGGCACAACCATCATAGGGAAACCCATGATCTATAAGGTGTTTCAGCTTTCCTTGGCTCGAGACTCCTCAAAAGGGGCAAATGATCTCCTACAGGACATTCTCAAAACATTGTTTTAGAAACATATCTCAATTTCGCTTCATTCAACAGAACTTAGCAAAATCAAAGCAGACAGATAAAAGATACAGCGCAATGATATTGTAAGAGCCAGAGTGACTGGCCTAAAGCTGTAAACTTTAGCTAACTGGACAGAGAGTTGTTGGATAGGCTAAATCTTGTGCACAACTTTGAGGGAAAACCCTGGTTTCAACTGGTTCTAACCAAGCACCCAAGTAATGAGATGTGGCCATCAAACTTGGAAGATCTAGATTATCCGATGATTGCACCCCTCAGTAGATTATTGGGGTCCTCGACCAACAAAGCAGCCGACTGCTCCTAGTCAAGTGTTGGCTCAAAGCGTCTAACCATTGGACAGCTGTCATGCCCATGGCCTGACATGGACGACTCTTGACCAAACAGAGTAGCTTACATGCCCCTGGTCGAGTACTGGCTCAGTGTGTCTAACCATAGGACAACTGACATGCCTCGGGCCTGACATAAATGGTCCCAATCGACAAGAGCTGCTTACATGCCCTTGGTTTAGGCGATGTCCTCTTGATTCTCTTGAACTGAAAGTCGTTGTCACATCCTAGCCAAGAGAACCAAGCGATACTCTGTGACGTTTTTAGGATGATATTCGCAAAAAGGAGATGCATGCATGCTAAATGATTTGTGGGATCTTATTGGTGCCCTCAGCATTGGAATGTTTACTGCCAACTCCACCGACTCGCAAAGGAAACACTAGACCTCGCCTTCTGCTTCTTCTTAGGGCTACCTAAACTACTAGCACTTGGAAGACCAGAGAAAGAGAATCGGGAGGTAAAAAAAACTTACCCTTCCCTTTAGGACAACTCTCTAGAAACTTCTGATGCTCTGCCTCGAAGCGATAAGCCATCCCAACCATGTCCTCCACGGTCAGACACCAACAGCCTATCACCTTCACTAGCAGCCCTAGGTTCAAGCCGTCTAGAAACCTATACGCTCGCTCCTCCTCAGACTCATATGTAGGAGCAAAGCGTTCTAGCTGGGCGAACTCAGTCTCATACTCGAGCATCGACATCGTGCCCTACTCTAGACTCTGGAAATCTCGGCAAAGCTGCTCCTTCACATGAGAGGGAAAATACTTGTCATAGAAGGCCGCCTTGAAATCCTTCCACTAGATGCTAACAGTGATTGAGTCTGGGAACTTTAATCGCCTCACAAACTTCCACCACCTATCTACCTCACCATCCAGCAGATAAGTCACCAGCCGCACCCAATGCTCCTCCGGGCACACCATGCTCTGCATCATCTTCACCACCTTCTCCAGCCAGGTCTCACTCTCCTTAGCACTGACCTTGCCCTTGAACGACGGTTCAGTCATAGGTCACCAGACGGCTCGCTAGCACTACTCTTGCTGAAAGCGTGGGAGATCCCGTGTGCCAAACTCCTCAGTTCCTCACAAACCACCTTCCATCCACCTACGTCCTCTGGGGACTTGGTCTCCTCGACAATAGCCTTGCCCTTACGACCACAAGGAGGCATCCTGCCAAAGAAAGGCAAAGTACCTGCATCATAGACAAAACAACAACCAAAAAACCATGGTGAAAGATAAAGTGCAGACTCTACGATGTATGCAAAACCTATGTAGTCTCTAAACCGAACACCCTAGCTGTAGTGCAACCTAGTGAACCTGGAGCTCTGATACCAAAGTTGTGATGCCCTGCATTTTCAACAATAATTTAAAACAAATTAAATTATAGGAAAATTAAAGCCATACAAAAAATATCTAACTACCAGGAACCTATGTGTGTGGCTAGGAGACTCCGATCTATATGAACTATGCTAAACCAATCGCATGTCTGCAACTATAAACCAAAACCACAAGGAAAACGCACGAGTGATAGGAGCCACCTAGTACGTACCCTAAGAAAACTGCAGAATGTAAATCATAATTAATTTTCTTTTAAAATTCATTTCGCAAACCATTTTCTCAAAACCTCACAAACCAGGCCCTCATTGGCCAAAACCACAACCGGGGCTCTACTAGCCCAAAACCACAAGCAAGGGCCCTCAGTGGCCAAAGCCACACAGTGAGTCAACAAGCCCAGCACCAGGCAATTAAACACTTGCCACACGCAGTCCAGAAAGCGCGACCATAACGTTCAACACTACCACGGTGACGGCCACCCTGTGCAGGAGTGTTCACCATCCCACGATTCTCCCTCTCTAGAGAGCCCTCAAAAGCCAACCCCTCCCTGGGAAGGTTGTCTTGGACGCTACCAGCTATAGGGCACGTGTCCCACCTATGATAGCCACCACAGGGTCCACCACTTCACGGCGTCATCCACAAACGGTGCTCAGGAGGGAGTGTCATGTCATCGCACCAGACGACACTCAAGCCTCAATGCTCAAAGCGATAGTAGGAGTATCATACCTCCTTGTCATGCCACAAGACACCTCAACCCTCAGACCCTAACCCTAACATCGAGATGATAGTCAAGGAGTCTCATACCTCCAGGACCCGACGCCCCTTAGTCTCAGGTATCTCGGCCCCTGACATCAACCAAGTAGTCTCACTCGACCACCCAAGAATGTCGTCACATTCCCTAGTCCCAACAATACGGTCCCACACTATCTCGGCCCACATAGAGAAAACTAGGAAAACCATTTTCCAAATCTACCAACTCATCTCTTTGAAATCATTTTCAAAACTATTTTCATATCTTTGAAAACTCTTCCAAAACCTCGACAAAACAGCACATCAGGTGTCCTGAGGGACCACCATTGATGGCCCACAATCCCATCTCAATGGGAAAAACAAACCAATTTGGAAAACCCTTGGAAATCATATTTTACAAAAGCATTTGGGCCCAGATTCGGCATGCCGAAAACCCTTGGTTCGGTACACCGAACTGGATCAGGTCAATGGTCAACACTCAGGCCAAATTGGTTATATCGAAGATTTTTCAGTCGATCGAAATCCATTGATTAGGTCGACTGTCCATAATTGGATGACAAAATTCTACCAAAGGACCAAAATGATAGAAAAACGGCATGCTAAAATGGTTTGGTATGCTGAATTTTGCAAAAAAACAAAAAATGGCCTAATCCCTACAATCCGAAATCGCCCCAAATGGGACCTCCGATCAGAACCCCTTGTCACCATACCGGTGGAACCCTAGCGCGGCTCTCCTGCTACTCCATGTGCGGAAACATACAAGGAGATTCGATATGGTCACGGCGAAGATGGTGAATTCGGAAGAAGTGATAAGACCCGAAAACACCAAGGGAAGACAAAGAGGATAAGGAAAGGAGTCGCCACCTGGTCTTTTAATGGAAAGATGAGGAAAACCAAAGAACACACAAGAAAATCATGAAAGAAAACAAAATGCAGAATGCATGTGTGATCCGTGCCTACTGGATAATGCAACATGAATGTGGGCCAGAGAAAGGGTAAGGATTCCGGTTATGCATGGGGAAGGGGTTAGGCACACCCATGCGTCCGAGAAAACTCGGTCTTTCTTGGTTTCCAACAGTCAATGGTCTGCGAAATGCATGCTTGCTTATTCTATATGCTCATGCATAGTAAAAGGAACTCAAGGATCCATCCCATTGGAACAAATCGTGGATGTGAAAATCTCAAATGTAAACGGAACACCAAGATCCATCCCATTGGAACGAACCAAGGATAGGAAAACCTCAAATGCAAAACGAACACCGAAATCCATCCCATTGGAACGAACCAAGGATAGGAAAATCTCAAATGTAACGGAACACTAGGATCCATCCCATTGGAACGAATCGTGGATGAGAAAATCTCAAATGTAAAAGGAGCGCTAGGATCCGTCCCAATGGAAGGAATCGTAGATGGGAAAATCTTAAATGGAAATGGAACACCAGGATCTGTCCCACTGGAACGAATCGTGGAAGAGAAAATCTCAAATGTAAACGGAACACCAGGATCCGTCCCTTTGGAACGAACCATGGATGGGAAAATCTCAAATGTGAAAGGAACACCAGGATCCGACCCATTGGTACGAATCATGGATGGGAAAATCATAAATGTAAAAGGAACACAAGGATCCACCCATTGGAACGAATCATGGATGGGAAAATCTCAAATTTGGAAGGAACACTAGGATATTTCCCATTGGAACGAATCGTGGATGGGAAAATCTCAAATGTAAAGGAACACCAGGATCCGTCCCATTGGAACGAACCGGGGATGGGAAAATTCAAATATAAAAGGAACACCAGGATCCGTCCCACTAGAATGAACAGTGGATAGGAAAATCTGAAATGTAATGGAACAGCAGGATCCGTCCCGTTGGAATGAACCGTGGATAGGAAAATCACAAATGTAAATGGAACACCAGGATCCGTCCCATTGGAACGAACTGTGGATAGGAAAATCTCAAATGTCAATGGAACACCAGTATCCATCCCATTCGAACGAATCGTGGATGGGAAAATCGCAAATGTAAATGAACAGCAGGATCCGACCCATTAGAACGAATCGGGGATGGGAAAATCTCAAATGTAAACGAAACACCAAGATCCATCCCATTCGAACAAACCGTGGATAGGAAAACCTCAAATGCAAAAGGAACACCGGAATCCATCCCATTGTAACGAACCGTGGATAGGAAAATCTCGAATGTTAATGGAACACCAGGATCCGTCCGATTGGAACAAATCGTGGATAGGAAAATCAAAAATGTAAAAGGTACGCCAGGATCAGTCCCATTGGAACGAATCGTGGATGGGAAAATCTTAAATGGAAAAGGAACAGCAGGATTCGTCCCATTGGAACGAATCGTGGAAGGGAAAATCTCAAATGTAAATGGAACACCAGGATCCGTCCCATTGGAATGAATCGTGGTTGGGAAAATCGCAAATGTAAAAGGAACACTAGGTTCCGTCCTTTTGGAACGAATCGTGGATGGGAAAATCTTAAATGTAAAAGGAACACCAGGATCCATCCGATTGGAACGAATTGTGGATGGGAAAACGACAAATGTAAAAGGAACACCAGGATCCGTCCCATTGGAACTAATCGTGGATTGGAAAACCTCAAATGCAAACGGAACACCAGGTTCCATCCCATTGGAACAAAACGTGGATAGGAAAATCTCCAATGTAAAGGAACACCAGGAACCGTCCCATTGGAATGAACCGTGGATCGGAAAATTCAAATGTAAAAGGAACACCAGGATCCGTCCCATTGGAATGAATCGTGGACGGGAAAATCTCAAATGTAAGAGAACACCAGGATCCGTCCCATTGGAACGAACCGTCGATAGGAAAATCACAAATGTAAAAGGAACACTAGGATCCGTCCCAAATGAACGAATCGTGGATTGGAAAATTCAAAAGTAAACGGACCACCAGGATCCGTACAATTGGAACGAACCGTGGAAAGGAAAATCTCAAAAGTAAAGGAACACCAGGTTCCGTCCAATTGGAATGAACCGT
>JAMKQA010000072.1:0-51740 GCA_024699735.1 Posidonia australis
ATTTACTAAAGATTGTAAATACTGGTTCAAATGCCATCTGTGGTTTTCTGTTTGTTTGTTTGTGTTCTGCTTTAGAACTGCTTCCTTTTGGCTGGGAAATGGGCAAAACTTGTATCTTTGTTTTCTTTTTCGTCCTTTCTTTTTTTTCTTTTTTGCAAATGGAATTTCACCCACATCTATTATTGACGAAAAAACCACCAACAACAAGAATGAGCAAGATAATACCCTTAATAGGAAGGATATGCAGTCATCAAATTGTTTTTCTATCCGATCCACTTCCATTTCGCACCTTGCTTTGATAGCAGATGTTGCTCCACCACTAACAAGTGTTTGTTGTATCGAATAAAAATCAAGAGCCAACCCAAGAATAACCTTTATTCGACTTGCAATTAAAGCCCACTGCAAGTGATAAAGAGAAGAAAAATTAATACAGACAAGAACAACAATGACCATAATAAATCCTTAATCTATAGTTTAGTGGCAACTAGCAAGACAAATCATAGTACAGTAATCATTATATACTCTTTTCAATCACATTCTACATGTTCTTCAATCCAATATAACTTAGCATGTAGGTCATTTATTTACCCTCCAAACTCAGGTTACCATTCTTTTAATTTTATTAAGAATGCATAAAACGTATTGATTGCACAGAAAGCTAGATGTTTTATAAATTATTCTGTTATTATAACATGCCAGACTCCAAATTAGACCTAAGATGTCAAAAATAGCCACTTTAAGGGATCTCTTGGTATCTATTCCTATAGATTAATATTTTCACTAAATTTTACCGTTTAAATATTTAACTTGGTATCCAGTTTAACCTATAACCTTTTTTGACTTTGTTAATCATATAGTGACATTCTCAAATGTTAGAGGAGAAAAGAGAAAAGGCTCAATTACTATTACACTTGTCTAATTACATTTATATAGTGATTTAAGATATCAATCAACATAAACAGATATCTTAATAACCACTTACCACTAAACCGCATACTAATAACTCTAACAATAATATAACACTACCCTTCAAGGTGAAGCATACAAATATATCGTACCCGACTTGTTACAAAGAGACCAATATTGACCCACAGACAAAGCTTTAGTAAAAACATCTACTTAACAGGTAATGAGAGTAGTGATCAAGCCATCCAATACTACATTTTGACAAAATGATAGTTTACCTCAATGTACTTTGTTCGTTCATGAAACACAGAATTATTGACAATATAGATAATGGCCTAGTTGTCACATAACATCGGCAAGAGCCCCTTTAGCGAAAAGCCAACCTCAGTTAGAAAAAATTTAATCCACATCATTCTCAAACATTGTATGTGCCATCGCTTTATATTTTGCCTCTTTATACAACATTACGCTTTTTGCTCCTCTAAGTAATCAAATTGTCATACATAAATGTTCAATATCCAAAAGTAAACTTTCTATTTTCTCGATCCCCAACATATCCTGAATCTAAATAGCCAATGACCTTGATATAACCATGATTTCTATAGTGTAGGTCTTTACCAGGGCATCCTTTAAGTAGGATAGAATGTGTAGAGATGCTTTCCAATGTATCTCCCTTTTGATGTAGAAATGACTTGAATATATGTTCAGAAAAAGAAATATATATATATATATATATATATATATAACTCAGGCTGTGGAGACTCTGTTCCCGGACGCGGGTTTTTTCACCCGCTCTTCCAACTCGCGGAAGCTTAATAGACGCAGGGAGCCGTCGCGTCTGCACTTCCGCTCCCATCAATCTGCGCATTTGCTCTCCCGATCGCTGCGTCTGCTCGCGGAAGCTTGGTGGACACAGGGAGCCGTCGCGTCTGCACTTCCGCTCCCGTCAATCCACGCGTCTGCTCTCCCGATCGCTGCGTCTGCTCGCAGAAGCTTGGTGGACGCAGGGAGTCGTCGCGTCTGCACTTCCACTCCCGTCGATCCACACGTCTGTTCTCCCGATCGCTGCATCTCCTCCGTGCAACCACGCGTCTGCTCTTCCGCCGCATCCGCTCCGCGCGTCCTTTCATCCGCGCACCCGCACCTGCTCACCCGCTTCCCTCTACTGCTACATAAGGAGGAGGCAGGGTCGGACTTTTAGTAAGAGTAGTAGACGAGAACATCTTGCTTCCTCTGTTTTCTACGTTTGGGTTTTTTCATTTCATCTGGTTCCAGTGAAGTTGCTGCTATTCTGTTGCTGCTACTGGTATTGAAATTTCTACGATTTGTACAAGAGTTATACTCTTGGTCTGAGTTGTATTATTCTGAAGAATAGTGAAACATATCTGTCCTGCCTGTGGACGTAGCCCTTTCTTGGATGAACCACGTAAATTTGCGTGTCTGTTTTATTTCTGTTCTTCATTTTATTTTCTTATAGAACTAATCCTTAAACTTAACAAGTGGTATCAGAACCAGGTTAAGTTTTTTTTGTTTTAGTTAACAGAAAATATCATGTCTTCACATACTGTTAAGGTGGAGAAATTTACCAGGAAAAACAGCTTCAGCTTATGGCAAATCAAAATGCGGGCGCTCCTTAAACAACAAGGAATCTGGACTCCGTTGCTGAAGGAAAAACCAATTGGGGTCAATAATGCCGAGTTGACAGCGCAAGAAAAAAAGACGCATTCAATAATATTACTTTGTCTTACAGATGAGGTAATAATCGAGGTTGCAGATGAGAAAACTACTGCTGGATTATAGTTAAAGTTGGAAAGTCTATACATGACTAAATCCTTAACCAATAAGCTTCTTCTCAAGCAACGTTTATTCTCCCTTAAGATGAAGGAAGGTACGTCTGTCAAAGAGCATCTTGATCATCTTAATACTATTCGTATGGAGTTAAGAAGTATTGAAGTAAAGGTTGATGATGAAGATGCCGCTCTGTTATTGTTAGTATCATTACCTCAATCTTTTGAAAATTTTGTCCAGTCCTTTGTGATTGGAAAAGATTCAATTTCTTTAGAGGAGGTGAGAGTTTGTCTCCACACAAGAGAATTGCGACATCTGGCTTCAACTTCAGATAGAGAGATGACGGGCCTTTCTACCACTTTTGACAAAAACCGTGGTAGGTCAAACTCAAGATGTTCTGACAAGAAAGGAAAGAAAAAAGGTAAATCTCAAGGTAGAGTAAATCCTAGAGATATCTGTAATTACTATAAGAAACCGGGGCATTGGAAGAATAATTGCCCTAAAAAGAAGTCAAAAATGCCTTCTGCCTCTACTGCACAGGAAGAGACTGCCTCTGAAGTCGATGTTGGCTTTATTGTTTCTGATTCTTCTCTTTCTTCTGATCAGTGGATTCTTGATTCGAGGGCATCACACCATATGACCCCAAATCGAGAATGGTTTTCATCTTATAAATCTGTTAATGGAGGTACTGTTACTGTAGCAAATGATGCATAATGTAAAGTTGTTGGTATTGGATCCGTGAGGATCCAAATGTATGACGGGATAGTGCGAACTATCTCTAAAGTACATCATGTTCCGGATCTTAGGAAGAATCTTATCTCCTTAATTACTCTTGATGATAAGGATTTCTGTTACAAAGGAGGATGTAGAGTCCTTCAGGTAAGCAAAGGATCACTTATTGCGATGAAAGGACTCAAGTAAGGATCGCTGTATATTCTTGAGGACTCAACAGAAGTTCAAACTGCTGTTATAGTATCTTCAACTGAGCTACTCCACAAATCTAAGATATAAGATATGCATCTTGCTCACTTAAGATACAGTGCTCACAAAAATCAAGATTGATAAAGAGTCAAGTTTGGTCCAACTGAAAGGAATACGAAGGGCACACTTGACTATATCCATGTCGACTGTTGGAGACCAACGAGAACACCTTCTTTTGGAAATTCTAGATTCTTCCTATCCATTATTGATGACTTCTCAAGAATGACTTGGGTGTTTCTAATGAAACACAAAGGAGATGCCTTTGTCAACTTCAAGGAATGGAAAGTTCTGGTTGAAAACCAGACTGATCGAAAAATCAAGGTTCTACAAACAGACAACGGCCTTGAGTTCAGAAATAATGCTTTTCATTCCTTGTGCAGAAACACAGGTATTGCCCGACACAGAACAGTTGGATACACTCCGCAACAAAATGGTGTTGCAGAACGTATGAACAGAACTCTATTAGAAAAGGCCAGGTGCTTAATTTCTAACTCTGGAATTGCAGATGTCTTTTGAGCAGAAGCAATTCATACTACGTGTTTTATTACCAATAGATCTCCATCATCTTCCATTCAGATGAAGACAGGTAAACAGGCAGATTATTCTAAATTAAGAGTTTTTAAGTGTCCTGTTTATTTTCATGTAAATGAAGGCAAACTTGAGCCAAGAGCAAAGAAAGGCGTCTTCATGGGCTATGGAGATGGAGTAAAAGGATACAGGGTATAGGCTCCTCAGTTGCACAAAGTTATACTTGCAAGAAGTGTAACTTTTGATGAAGAATCTATGCTACGGGAAGGGAAATCTGTTGCTGAAATTTCTGATCCTTCCTCAAGTAGCATTTCAGATGATCAAGTGAAATTTCAGCTATCTTCTTCTCGAAAGGATGCAGATCTTAATCCAAATGGTAAAGAAGATGAAAATAAAAGGCCAGAAGCTGAAACAGACACTTCTATAGGGATGAAACAGCCCACAACTCTTTAGAAGTGTAGCTATAGACAGGCAAAGAAGGGAAGTTCGACCACCTACAAGGTTAGATTTTGAAAATCTAACAGCTTTTGCCTTACAGATGGCTGATGAACTTGGCTCAGAAGAACCATCATCATATCAAGAAGCCATAACAGTAAAGAAGCTTCACAATGGATGATGGCAATGCAAGAAGAGATGAAATCTCTTCGATCTATCCAAACATCTGGTAAAAGCACCAGAGAAAAGAAAAATAATTGACTGTAAATGGGTGTTTAAAAGGAAAGCTGATCCTAAAGCTGCAGGTAGCATCAGATTTAAAGCACGTCTAGTTGCAAAAGGGTTCAACCAAGTTGAAGGAGTAGATTATACTGAGATATTCTCTCCTGTTTTGAGACATACATCGATCAGACTCTTGTTAGCAATTGTAGCTCTACAAGACTTAGAGTTGGAGCAACTAGACGTCAAAACAACTTTTTTACATGGAGATTTAGAGGAAGATATCTTGATGTGTCAACCAGAAGGATTCCAAGATCTTTCCAAACCAGATTTTGTATGCAAGTTGAATAGGTCTTTATATAGACTCAAACAGTCTCCAAGGCAGTGGAATAAGAAGTTTGATACTTTCATGCACAAACTTTAATATCACAGAAGTCAACACGACTCTTGTGTTTATGTTAGGAAGTGTTCCGATAGTTTTTGGGTTTACTTGCTTTTATATGCAGATGACATACTCATTGCCTCTAAGCAGAAAAGTGAAATTCAGAAACTAAAGTCTCTTCTAAGTTCAGAATTTGAAATGAAGAACTTAGGTGCTGCCAAGAAAATTTTGAGAATGCAGATTTTTAGAAATAGAGAACAAAAGAAATTGTTCTTATCTCAGCCAGACTATATACAGAAAATTTTGTCAAAATTCAAAATGGATAGCTCCAAAGCTACTGGTACACCTTCTACTCCAAGTATTCACTTGTCTTCTTCTATGTCACCTCAAACAGATGATGAAACAGAAAACATGAGTAGGACTCCATATGCTAGTGCAGTCGGGAGACTAATGTATGCTATGGTATGTTCTAAGCCTGATATAGCACATGATGTAAGTGTTGTTAGTTGTTTTATGTGTAATCCAGAACGAGAACATTGGCAAGCTGTAAAACGAATTTTCAGGTATCTTAAAGGATCCATTAACCAGGGTCTAAGATATGGCAATAGTGATGTTTGCCTTATCAAATGCTATTCTGACTCAGATTTTGGAGCAGATAGGGACACTAGAAAGTCCATGACTGGCTATGTGTTTACAGTGAGAAATTCAGTGGTGAGCTGGAAGGCATCTCTTCAACCAATAGTCACATTGTCATCCACTGAGGCTGAATATGTTACAATGACAGAGACTGTAAAGGAAGGTATCTGGCTAAAAGATTTGCTTGGTGATTTTAGCTTACATCAAGATTCTATTGACATTTTCGGTGATAACCTTAGTTCCATCTATTTAGCCAAGGATCATGTCCATCATGAAAGGACTAAACATATTGACATAAGGTATCACTTTATCCGAGGTGAAAAGAGGGTAAAATTTGCTAAAATCGCTACTGAAGATAACCCTGCAGATTTTTTCACCAAAGTTGTTCCAGAGAGCAAGTTTGTCCACTACTTAAATTTACTCTATATCTGTGATCGTATCTAGATCAGTTCTGTTCAGCAAGGCAAATATTCAAGTCAAAGTGGAGATTTGTAGAAATGACTTAAATATATGTTCAGAAAAAGAAATATATATATATATATATATAACTCAGGCTGTGGAGACTTTGTTCCCAGACGCGGGTTTTTTCACCCGCTCTTCCAGCTTGCGGAAGCTTAGTGGACGCAGGGAGCCGTCGCGTCTGCACTTTCGCTCCAGTCGATCCACGCGTCTGCTCTCCCGATCACTGCGTCTGCTCACGGAAGCTTGGTGGGCGCAGGGATCCGTCACGTCTGCACTTCCGCTCCCGTCAATCCACACGTCTGCTCTCCCGATCGCTGCGTCTGCTCGCAGAAGCTTGATGGACGCATGGAGCCGTCGCGTCTGCACTTCCGCTACCGTTGATCCGCACGTCTGTTCTCCCGATCGCTGCATCTCCTCCGCGCAACAACGCGTCTGCTCTTCCGCCACATCCGCTCCGCGCGTCCTTTCATCCGCACACCCGCCTCCCTCTACTGCTATATAAAGAGGAGGCAGGGTCGGACATTTAGTAAGAGTAGTAGACGGGAACATCTTGCTTCCTCTGTTTTCTACGTTTGGGTTTTTTCATTTCATCTGGTTCAGTGAAGTTGCTACTATTCTGTTGCTGCTACTGGTAGAAATTTCATATTGAAATTTCTACAATTTGTACAAGAATTATACTCTTAATCTGAGTTGTATTATTCTGAAGAATAGTGAAACCTATCTGTCCTGCCTGTGGACGTAGCTCTTTCTTGGGTGAACCACGTAAATTTGTGTGTCTGTTTTATTTCTGTTCTTCATTTTATTTTCTTATAGAACTAATCCTTAAACTTAACAATTGATGTATAAACTGATTGGCTAATCCAACTACAAACGTGATGCCTAGACGAGTCACAATAAAATAAATCAACTTCCTAAAAAATCGCCTATAACGTCCAACATCCTCAAGAGTTTCAGAACATGTGTCTCACAAATCTAGATTAGAATCAACTAGAGAGCCATAAGGTTTGTAGCCAACCATACCTACCTCTTGTACTAAGTCAAGCACATATTTCCTCTGAGACAGAACAACTCCATCCTTTGCATGTGCAATTCCAATTCCTAGGAAGTATCTAGGTCTACCAAGATCCTTCATCACAAAGTGTTTCTTGAGAAATTCTCTACTCTCATTAATACCTTCCTTGTCACTACCAGTCACTAGAATATTATCAACATAAATGACTAGGATGACGCAACCAATAGACCTCTATCTAACAAACACAAAATGATCGGCAATGCACCAATAGAAGCCAAACTACACTGCAACCTTACTAAGTTTATTAAACGAGGCACAAGAACTCTGCTTAAGGCCATAGATTGCATTTTTCAACCTCCACACATGCATCTCCCCTTGAGTAACATATCTCAAAGATTACTCCATATATACATCCACAAGCAGATCATCATACAAGAAAGTATTATTGACATCAAATTGACATATAGGCCACCTTTGATTCACTGCAATAGAGAATACAATCCTAATAGAATTCAATCGTGCAACAGATGAGAATGTTTTAAAATAATCAAAGCCATAAGTCTAAAGGAAACCACGAGCAACCAAGGAAACCTTGTATTATCAACTATTCCATTGGATTTGTATTTTACAGTGAAAACCCAACAACAACTCACAATCTCTACATTGACAAATGGAACGATAAGATCCCATGTTCCACGAGATAGTAGAGCAGACATCTCCTCATCCATAGTTGTTCTCCACTCGGGGATTTGTGACACCTCCCAATAATTTCTAAGTATAAAAACAAATGACAGAGACAAAGTAAAAGTTTGATACATAAAGTGCAGTTTATTATAGATTAGAAAATTGGATAGTGGATGTACAGTAGAGTAGATACCTTTATGAAGGACTATAGAGATATCAAGCTCTAAAGGTGCAGGTGGATTGGGAATGGCAGTGGAAGGAAGAACTAGAGCAGTAGAGCTACATCAGAAGAAGCCGAATCATTGGTACCTATAGACAATGTTTGTACCTTTTGTCGTGATCTCTAGACATATATCTAAATAGATTTTACACCAACAGTTTCAGTAGTAGACTGTGGAACCTAATATGCAACAAAAATAATAACAAAGGAACAAAGGAGCTAGTCATGGAAGTAAAAAAAGGATCATTCTCCAAGAAGGTTACATCTACAGAAACATAGTAATTTTTGTGCACTGACGTCGGTAATCTTTTGGAGTACGAGAGTAGAGGACAAATATACAATCAATCAAACATAACGAAAGTTTGTCCAATCTCAAACAAGTATCCCTGACAAAGCACGAACAACCAAAAAATTTTAAAGGCAAAGAGAAAGGATTTTTTGTGGAAACAAGAGATAATAAGGAATATACCCATGGAAAGATAAAGACATTCTGTTGATTAGGTGACACATAGTGAGAACTACGTCGACCCACAACAATGGAGGTACCTTCACCTCCACCATAAGGGTTTTAGTAACCATAGAATTAAACGTTGGTTACATGTTGGACTTCGATCCGACAAAAATAACAAACATGTTGGACATCGGTGAAACAATCGGTGGAAACACAGTAAATTTATGGAAATAGTCAAAAACTTTGAATTTTGATTTGAAACTCTAGAATAAGCTAAAATAAGCAATAATCTCTACATCTTAGACTACTTAGATGAATTTCCTTAATATGTATCACATTAAAATACAATAGATGGACCTAATGGAAATATCCTGAAGTATAAATAATACATAATAAATACTTAATAAATGTTTAAAAACAAAAATACTCAAAAAAATTACCTTATATGTGCTTTAATACCATGAAGAATGCCTTGATTAATCAAAATACTCTTCCCGTATATCAACCATGTTGCTCTCTTGATAAATTTGTTATCGAATTCAAAACTCTCTCTATAACACGTAGTTGTTCCAAGACATATGAGTATAATATGTCTCACATTCATTGATAAAGGAGTGGTATTGTGACATTGTCAGTTGTATTAGGAATCCCATTAGTGGATATTGTGAAATTGAATATACTAGTTGAGACTGTCAAGGGATATAAGAATGATTTAGAGGACATTCAAGTGGTTGCTCTTTACATTGTATTGAAGGAGATACATAATGAAATAATAAGTCCATATTCCATCCAATTTATTTATTTAAAGCATAAGAAGATGCAGTTCTTGCCCAATTGCTTTAAGTGTTATAGTCTATTTGTCTAATAGAACCACCTCCATAAAAACCATAATCATATGAATCTTTAGGATCATGAATACTTAAAAAGTCAAGTGATTCTAACAAAGATTCTCTTGTCTGACTGCTCCAAGAATCTTCATTTAGTTGTTAATCACAACAACTCCTTCGTCAATAATGAATTTCTAGTCGACATCCATTATCCTCATCTTGTATAACATGTATGAAGACATCCACCCCTATAAATGGGTTAAATAGTCTGTCTCTCTCTGTCCTTGTGGCTCTTCTGTTGCAGGTGGGGTTACATCTCTAATGTCACCATCATCATCGTCTAGTGGTTGTGTCATTATCATCATCTATACTACTATCACCCCTTATGTTAGGAGTATGTCCACGAGAGTGTCCTGATAAACTCATATATTCCTCTACATCAATTTCTATTTTACTAACAATTCCAAAAAATAGTCTACCTTGTTCTTCATCTAGAATTGATTCTCCATTTTCTTCCAACCACTGAAGTATAAAATCATATTCTTCGTCCTCATTATAAATATATGCAAGATGTATTAGGTCCATGTAGTCTTTTCTTCTACCTCTTTAATATGTTTTATCCTTAGTCTTATGCTAAAGTACACAAATACCGAGTCATTCAACCTTGCAGTATCCAATCTATTTCTTCTCTTTGTATGAACAAGGTTGAATATACTTCAATTTCGTTCACAACCAAATACTACTACTGTTTGAGATAAAACCTTAACAACAATATTTCTCAGATTTGGAGTATCAATTCCATTTAACATCCACCATTCACTTAAAATATTTATTTAGTTATTAACTATATTATCGAGTAATATTATGAAATAAAAGAAATGATATTAAAAACATTACTTGAAGCCATTGTGTCATGAGAGGGTATCATTTGAAGCTCTCTGAATGACATAAGTTCATTTCGAAAGTACTTTATTTCATTGAGAACTTGTACTTAGACATTGACATTAGGTTCCCATTTTTTGATCACATCTTTAACCAATACTAATAAATCAGTACAGCTACCAAATTGATGATTGTACTGGAACTATGGATTCAAATAATATACTACATTAACCAAAAAACTCATGTAGCAAACAATTATGTAACAAATGAAATATAATGATAAAAAACATGAATGTACATGCTAAAACGCTTATTAGTTTCACGTAGAGGATGAAGAAACATATTAAACCATATCTCATCTATAATTTTAAGATATGTCTTAGATGATCAATACGCTACATCAGTCACAATATCTTTCATCAATCTCATTGTCTCACATAAGATACCCATAATAGGCTTCTTATCACCATCCACCAATCGAAAGATCTTTGAAACTTGTGCCATAATATGTACAACCTTTTGATAATTCTCCTAAAAATGTACATTATTTATAATTAAATTTACTTTCCTACCAATTGAACTTTCACTCTCGTGGTATTTGTACCATTGTGATGAATTGAACATATACTTTAATTCATTTCTTCGATCAATCACTTTGGAGAGCAATATAATTTATTATAAATCTGATGACTTCTAGATTAATCAAATCACCACCACAACACTTGGGTGATCTCATTAAAGCTAGTAAAAATGAATTTTTGTAAATGAAATTTGTAACAACTTTTGCATCTCTCATTGTTTTTTCTACTAACTTCGTCTTCTCAAAATCCTTAAGTATTAGATTAATACAATGAACTGCACATGGTGTTCAATATCTATCATACTTTCTCATAATCCAAGAGCCAACTTTTTTAAAGTTACTTCCATTATCAGTCACAATCTGCACTACATTTGCTATTCCCACTTGTTTAATGATTTCTTTCATTTACTTGTATATGTACTTATAATCTTTGATAACATCATAAGCATCAATGGACTTCAAAAAATTGTACGACCATCACAATAAACCATGAAGTTAATGATCTATTTCATTATGATACTTGTCCAACCATCATACATGATAGTCATCCCATAGGCTGACCATCGTCGTTTCAAGCCATTAATATAGGTTTCTAAATCTTCCTTCTCTGCATTAAGGTACTTGTTCATGATCTCATACTCAATTGGTACCTTTACTCCTGCATCTTCTTTTGCTGCAACATGAAATATATGTTGTAAATAAGGTTCATTTGCTATTTTTACAGGGATAACATTGAAGAACATATATTTTGTTACAGCTTAATCAACTTTTTCCTTGTATTTCTAAATATGCCTTTTGTTTTCTACTTTGAGGCTTCTTTTCTAACTATAGCTGCATCTAGATTGTCGTATCTTTGACTATATATTCTGAACATTCTAGTAATGCATTTACCGTTATCCGTTTGTGTTATGCAACTGCCACAACCACTTCTACTTCTCTTGTAAGTTTGGATACTACCCGTCCTATGAAATCTTTCAATTTGTTTTCTATGTCATTCTTCATTTCTAGACTCCATTATTGCTCTTCTATAAATTTTTGTCTTCTAAAGTGTCACAGTCTACAAGATAAACTATATCATCATCTAAATCATGTTAGAGTATGTAATGTGGGTGGTTATGTCTTAATGGGTTATTAGATATCCGTTTAATATTAGATAACTAATACCCTATATATATATATAATCACATACTCAATAGAACTTCTTTTTCTCTTTTCCCAATCTATCTATTTACATGGTACCAGAGCCTAGCAAAAAACCCTAGAGACAACATCCCACAGCTGCAGCCACCGGCCACCACCTTCCTCTGTCGCTGTCGGCTGCCGCCACCGCCATCTACTGCCGTCCGGCCAGTATTCAGCCACCGACCGCCAGAAGCAATCTCCTCCCAGGTTCTGTCGGCCTCCCCTCTCCTCCTCTCACCCTACGCCGCCGACCAAGACAGGCCAGGGCCACCGACGATGCCACCAAGGGTCACCGACGCGTGTGTCGCCGCCGGTGATACCTTAGTCACCTTCCCCTTAATCTAAAAGGACAGTCTAGCCCTTCTCGTGTGACGTGGTTGCAGTGTTGGCTATGTTCTAAGCCTCTCCGAGCCTCCGGTCTTCATTATACGTGGATACGTCATATCCACGTTCTTGGTGAGCAATCTAGTTCACCGTTGTTATTTTCAAACCATATATTTGACTATTTTTCAATAATTTTCAGCCAAAATGACATCTCGTGCTCGTTTGTCAAGAATATGAGTGACACATCTGAGAAGCTTTCTGGATCCAATTACATCCTATGGTCTCAAAGTTTCGCAACATTTGTTCTAGCCTACAAAAAATTAAAGTATCTCACCCACCCTCCTCTCGATATCAAATCAAATCAATATGAAGATTGACTTACCGATGACGCTATTGTTATTACATGGATGACAAATAACATGGAACCCTCAATTGCACGCGGTGTTATCCTCTTGAAGCCTGCAAAGAAAATTTAAGACACTCTACGTCTCACTTATGGCCACGAGAAAAACATATCTCGTGTCTGCAAGATATATGAGCAGATCTTCACTCTTCGTCAGGGAGATCAGATCGTTCAGCAACACTTCACTGCACTTCAAGCATTATTGGACGAGCTAGATATATATCAATCATTGACGGTGGATATCACCAGCCGCCAGTATAAGGAGTTTGCAGTTGCAGCCTATCTCTCCAGTCTAAACCCGGATATTAACTCTCAAATTCGAAGTCAGGTTTTAAGAGTTGATAGTGTCCCTGACTTACAGACAACCTTTGGCTAGGTTCTCCAAGTATCGACAGCCTCAACTCACCCCGTGCCTGAGCCCTCTATCATGGCAGTCACACAGGATCGTAGACGTGGTAGTTCTAAAGGAGGAGGTCGTGGACTAGGAGATACAAGTGGACGTCCACAGTGCTCACATTGCGGCTGCAGGGACACAAGGTTGAGAAGTGTTGGGATATTATTGACCGACCACAGACAGCACATGTTACCATCGAGTCATCCACTGTTGCAACTACCACGCAACTACCACTGAGGAGCAGACCTTTATCGTTTCACAGGCAGATTATGAGCGACTACAATAGCTAAAAATCAAAGACTCTACTGCCACAACTACACATGCTAGTTCCTCAGGTACTAGTGCATTTCTTGCATCCAGGGACTCTTCTTGGATCATTGATTCCGATACCTCCTCACATATGTCAGATACACACAATTTATTTACCCAGTTATCTGATTTCTGCACTGTGGCCATTGCTGATGGTCGAACCTGTCCTCTGTATGTGAAAGAGTGGTCCACACCTCTTCCCAATTGTCCCTTGAGAAAGTTCTTTTTGCTCTTAACTTTCGAGTCAATTTACTCTCAAATAACACCATTACAAAACAATTATGTTGTTCAATCACATTTTTCCCTTTCCATTGCATTTTTCAATATTTGCAGACTGAGAGGAGGATTAATTTAGACTATGAGCGCAGAAATGAAGTATACCTGCTAGTTCGTGATGATATACCTCAAGGATTAGTTGTTGTGATGTCTTCCTCTGAGTCACCTTCCTTGTGACATTACCAACTGGGACATCCATCTCATCAGAAACTTCAGTAGGCACTACCTTGACGAGCAGTTTCTCAGTTTGAGTATGAGTCATGTAAGTTAGGGAAGAATCATCGTGTTTCTTTTAAAAGATTACGTCTTGTGTCTACTACTACTGCATTTGACTTAGTCCATTATGATGTCTAGGGTCCATCTAGAGTTCTGTCTATGTTAGGTTATAAGTATTATATAGTATTTGTGGATTTTTTTCCAAAACTTCATGAGTCTACTTGTTGATTGATCGTAGTCAAGTTTACGACGTACTTTGCATTTTTTGAATGAAATAAAATATCATTTTGATGTCACTCCAAAATTTTTACTAACTGACAATACTCTTAGAGTTTATACAATCCAGGATTGACTCTTACTATTCTTTCTTGGGTATTATACATCAGGCTTCTTGCCCTCACACCTTACAGTAAAATAGAGTGGCAAAATGTAAGTATCGACATATTCTCGATGTTACTCGTACTCTCATGGTCCACATAAATGTCCTAAAATAATTGTGGTCTGATGTTGTACTTACGACTACTTATCTCATCAACCACATGCCTTCTACACCTTTGAAAGGTGAAGTTCCAGTTCGTCGCCCTAAACTTGAACCCATCTTGTTTAGTTTGACACCTCGAATATTTGGATGCATAATGTTTATTCAAGACCTTTTTCCTGGTTTAGACAAACTGTCCCTACGATCTATCAAGTGTGTTTTTGTTGAGTACTCGCGAACTCAAAGGAGATATCGTTGTTTTTACCCTCCAACAAGACGATACTATGTATCTGCAAATGTCACATTCTTTGAGTCAAAATCGTACTATAATGTCTCCACCTAATCAATATATCTGTTCCCATTCCTTCAGTTGTTAAGATACAGGATACTGACACTCAGGGTGCATTTACTGTGCCACCAACACCTAATGCGCCACCAGCAACTACTTGTCCTTTGCAAGTTTATCAGCAACGACAGCGTGCTCCAGTACCTTCCACCAACGAACCATGATGCAGATCCATCCACTACATCCTCAAACTTGCTCATTGCACTTTAGAATGGTATTCGGTCTTCCACTGCACATCCCATTTCTCATTTTGTTTCCTATGATTCTCTTCACCTTTGGTTCCGTAGTTTTACTTTGTCTCTTGTTTCCCAATCTATTCCTAAGACCTATCAGGAGGCACTTTCCCTTTCTCAATGGAAGGCTGTTATGAATGAGAAGATAACAACACTCACTAGTCTTGGTATGTAAGAGTTAGTGGCCAGAACTGCCGAAACTACACTAGTCTCCTGTAAATGAGTTTATACCATCAAGTACACTGCAGATGGCCACATTGATAGATACAAAGTCAGGCTGGTGGCTCGAGACTTCACTCATACGTATAGGATTGATTATGAGGAGACCTGTTCTCCAGTTGCCCGTCTCAATTCCATCAGAGTTCTTCTCTCTTGCACTGAATCACTCATGGGATCTTTACCAACTGGATGTAAAGAATACTTTTCTCTACGGTAACCTGACTGAGTCTGTTCTAATAGAGCAACTTCCAAGCTATGTTGTTCACGAGGAGGATTGTGTGTGTAGACTCTAGAAGATAGTCTATGGCCTCAAGCAAAGCCCTAGTGCATGATTTGAAAAGTTTAGTCAGGTGGTTCTTACTGGTGGATTTCAACAGTGTGTAGTAAACTACTCAATGTTTTACAGGCACACAGATCATGAGTGTGTTATCTTGACTATCTATGTAGATGATATATTGGTGACTAGTAGCGATGCACAGGGCATTGAGGAAATAAAAACACATCTTCAGAATTACTTTGTGACAAAAGATAAGGGAAAGCCTCATTACTTTCTTGGGATAGAGTTTGCCTATGCACAGGGCAAGATGACGTTGTCATAGAGAAAGTATATGTTGGACCTCTTATAGGAGACAGGTCTTTTGAGATAAAAATCAGAAAGCACCTCTATTGGCATACACCAGCTTTCTGAGATGATAGTTCAGAGCTGCTTGAGGATCACGGTCAGTACAGAAGACTGATTGGGAAGCTTATCTATCTGACTGTGACTCGATCGGATATTTTGTATGTAGTCAGTCTGTTGAGCTAGTTCATGCATGAGCCTAAGAGAGTGCACTGAATGGGTGCACTTCGTATTCTATCTTATGTGAAAGGTGCCCAAAGGGAAGACTTGGTCTACAGAAACAATGACCACATCAGGATTATGACATACTTAAACTTAGAGTATGCAGGTGATAAAGGGAATAGAAAGTCTACATCTGGTTTCTGCACATATGTGGAAGGAAATTTGATCACATGACGCAGTAAAAAACAAAATACAATATCAAGATCCAGTGCAGAGACAGAATACAAATCCATGACGCAAACAACATGTGAGATGATGTGGATAAAGTTATTGTTAGAGCAACTTGGGTTTGGTGTCGATACACCTATTTCTATGAGATGTGATAATCAAGCAACTATCTTTATTGCAAACAATCCCACCTTTCATTAGCGAACAAAGTACATTCAGGTGGATTGTCACTTTGCGAGGGACATAGTCATGCAATGAGTCATCTCTACTCCTTATACACAGTCTTCAGACTAGTTAGCAAATATTTTCACAAAGAGCCTATGTATAATGGTATTTGAGTCTCTATGTAACAAACTGGGCATAATTGATATATATGCTCTAGCTTGAGAAGGAGTGTTAAAGTGTGTAATGTGGGTAGTTATGTCTTAATGGGTTATTGGATATCCGTTTAGTGTTGGATAACTAATACCTTATATATATATATGTAATCCGATACTCAATAGAACTTTTTCTCTTTTCCCAATCTATCTATTTACAAATGTGATATGAGAATCGTACCAAAAGTATCTTCATTGAAAAGAAGATTATTGAACCCTTCTTCTCTTCTCTTCTTGTCATTTTTGTTTATTTTAGTGTCTTTTAATAACTCCCTCATTTAAGTAAAAACAACAGATAGACACAATTTACACTTAACTATATTATTATATCCACCAGCAAGATGTTTTAATCTTGTTATTCCTCCACTCTTCATTTACTTGTCATAGTATTTACATTATGTTTTTTGTCTATCTTTATCAATAGAATATCCATGTAACCAACCTGGATCTTTTGATTTAACTACCCTAACATCATTACGACCTCTACTACTTTCAGAATATGAGGAATTTGATATTATGAAGGCTGAAAACAAATGATAGTTGTCATTAATTTAATGAAATAATGCATTCAAATATTTTCTGATTTTCTACATATTTTAATGATTTTTACAATCGTTCTTGATTTTTTTTCCGATTTTTCCTGATTTTTTAATTACTTACGAAATATTCTAATTTTTTAAAAAATTATAAAAAATTACTAATTTATATAATTATATATCAAGTTATTAATAACAAGATTCAAAATAATAAAATAAACTTCAAAAAACCTTAGATCTATGTAATATTATGTTAGATCTAACTAAGGTTTAGGTTTATACATTACATCATGTGATCTAAAAAAAAGAGATTTAAATGGAAGTTATTTTAAACAATACAATCTTATGATTATGGCATAATATGAAAGTGGTACAACAATACTAAAATGATAATATAAAGCATGGGATAAGTATTAATTAAAGATAATAAAATTAAATCAATAAATGAATTTACAAAAGCCTTTTAAATTGCGAATCACCTAAAAAACATGAAATTGCATGCAAAAACCTAAGATTTAACAAATAAAAATACATCAAGTATAATTATTCTTGATTTTTACAATCATTCCTGATTGTTTTTCAATTTTTCTTAATTTTTAATTAATTATGAAATATTTTTATTTTTAAAAAAATTATAAAAAATTACTAATTTTATAAAATTATTATGAGATGAACTGAAATATTATTAAATTAAATCTTTATTTTTTAATTAATTACAAATAAATATAAAAATTACTTAAATAAAAGGAAACATTGACTTTAAAAGAAAAAAAAGAAGAATGGATGGCACAAGCTTTAACAAACAAAAAAAAGAAGAGTCGTCGATTTACAAAAAAAAAAAAAAAAAAGGAGAAATGGAAGGTTTGCGACATAACTTATGTCACGTAACACATAAAAGATAGGATAGACTTTACAAGAGAGGAAAAAGCAGGAGTAAGAAAACAGGTTGCAGAAGAACAAACCTGAGACAGTGGGCCAACGAAACAGAGGTTAGAGCAGAGGATAATGGGCTGACGAAGATGGTTGGACGCAAAGGCAGACCAATGACAAAGGCGAACGATGCAAGAGAAGCTTGACTTAGAGACTAAAGGCTAGAGTAGAAGATGACGGGCTGACGGAGATGGCTAGACAACGCAAGAGCAAATCAACAGCAAGGGCGAACAACGTAGGAGAAGCTTGAAGAGAAGAGAAGAGAAGAGAAGGGACAAGGGAGAAAGCACAGGTGATGAGATGATACGAAGAAAACCTAGTGATTTTAAAGGCGAAGCAGAGGCTGAAGCAGAGGATCACGGGTTATGGGGAAAGCATGTCGTCCATATTGACTTGTAGGGAAGGTGTGCCATCTGTGTCGACTTATAGGGAAGACATGTCGTCCGTGTCGACTTCTGTAGTGTAAAAAAAAAACCTAACACCCACCGATTTACGTCGACATCTCCACCGAAATTAGGTACATCGCGACATACCCATACATTTTGTTTCCCTGTTTTTATGAACCGATACGTGTCGACGAAATATCACCGACATGAATTGAAATTTGATTCTGTAGAAATGACTTGTATATATGTTCTGAAAGAAGAAAATAAAAATAAAAAAATAACTCAGATTATGGAGACACTATTCCCGAACGTAGGATTTTTACCCGCTCTTCCTGTTCGCAGCAGTTTGGTGGACGCGGGGAGCTCATTCGCGAATGATCGGAGTTTCTCTGTCGCGTCCGCTCGTCTGCGCTTCCATTCTCGTCTGCTCCTCGATCCGCACGTTTGTTCTCCCGATCGCATCTGCTCTACGCATCCACGCGTCCGCTCTTCCGCCGCGTCTGCTCCGCGCATCCACGCGTCCGCTCCACGCGTCCGTTCTTCCGCCGCGTCTGCTCCGCGCATCCGTTCATCCACGCACCTGCTCACCCGCCTCCCTCTACTGCTATATAAGGAAAGGCAGGGTACGGGGACATCTTTCTTCCTCTGGCTTCCTCGTCTGGGATTTTCCATCTGGTTCTTTTGTCTCGTTGACTCTGAGAAGTTGCTGCTATTTTGTTACTGCTACTGGTAGAAATTTCATATTGAAATTTCTACGATTTGTACAAGAGTTATACTCTTAGTCTGAGCTGTATTATTCTGAAGAATAGTGAAATCCATCTACCCTGTCCGTGGACGTAGCCCTTTCTTGGGTGAAGCACGTAAATTTGCATGTCTGCTTTATTTCTATTCTTCATTTTATATTCTTGTTGAACTAATCCTTAAACTTAACAGATTCTATGCTAGTAACATCCAACAAGTGACAATGTTTACGTTCTATTAGACCATTTTGTTGAGATGTTTTAAAACAAGAAGTCTTATGGATAATTCCCTATACTTTACACAAAAGAGACACATCTTGTTGAATATATTCAAGAACATTGTCAATATGAAAAACATGCAATGGTTCATAAAATTGAATTCTTATTTCATTGAAAAAAAATTAATGAAATCAGCCACTTGAATTCGACTTTTTAAGTGATAAACCCAAACCAATCTAGAAAAATCATCAATAAATACAATAAAATACCTAAAACCTAGAACATACTCAACTCCACAAGGATCTTGGTTTTCTTAGCATGATGGATATAAAGATCTTCGTTGTTTCCCAAGTTGACATGATTCACACTGAAAATTATTGACTAGAATAGACTTTAGCAAAAGACTATGACTTGTTAAAATAAGGATGTCTCAAACGACAATGGCACAAATATGATGACTCAGTAGTAGCTGAAGTGTAGGTAGATGCTGCATAAAAAGATAAGTCGAAAAAAGTGTTACCACACAATGATAATTTTTAGGAAGTTGGCTAACATATAACAAATTAATAGAAAAATTAGGAACATAGAGAACATTATGAAACGTTAGGTTGTTGGGTAACGACACATTCCCTTGTCCATGGATAAGAAAATGAATCTCCTTGGCTACAGTAACGGAAGATGTGGAAATAGAAGATAATGTGAAAAATACATTACGTGTAACAGACATATGCTTTAACATACCTGAATCAACCACCCAATCCTCACTAGAAGTTGTAAATAAGGCCTACGTACTTGAGGTAGTAGTATAAGTAGCAACAAGTGTAGTAGTGACCAACTTAATAAATCTATCATACTTGACCTAAGAGATGGTGACAGTATCAATCGCCTTTGTATGTGTAGGAGCCGCCTCTATAGTAGTATTAGTCTAGTCTGATTTTTCAAATTTTGCCCAACAATGATATGAGAAGTGATTCGTGCGTCCACAATGATCACACTTCAAATTACGGAATTGCGTCCTCCCCTTGATTCATGTCCATGTTTGCGCCAGTCCATGTTTGCGACGACAACCATGACCTATGTCACATCTACGTCTATAGATAACTAAGGCAGACTGATCACTATGCATAATGAAAGTATTGGTGACAATACGCAATACATACGAGAATACAGTGGTTAAGGAAAGAATAGTATCACCGCCCAATATGTGACCTCAAACCTATGAAGTTAACTATGATTTGAGAGCCAAAAGAAACTTAGCAACAGCAACTCCCTTATGACATTAATATCATGTATAAGAGGTTGATGTATCTCTAACTCATCCAACAAGGTACAAATAGAAGTGTATAACTCCTGAACAAACAGGTCACCTTGCTATAAGGCAAAGAACTAGCCATAGAGCTCGACGACGTGTGCAATATTCTTCGCATGTGCATCCGTAGTCTTTAGAGTCTTCCATGTTTTCTTTGTTATGAGAAGCATGACAACACCCTTAGAGATTTTAGGCTCCATATTGTTCACTAACCATGTAATGACAGCATAATTAGAGACCAACCAATCTTCATATCCCAAGTCCTTTATATTGGATGCATCTTAAGTTAATGTGTGATTTTCTTATGAACTTCAAAGAAAACTTGTATAGATTATGTCCAAATGAGAAAAGTTTTTCTATTTAATTTGATAGACATAGTGTTGAGATTGCGTAGTAATACATCACTAGAGGAAAAGGAAGAGGTGGAGGATGCCATAAAAAAAACAATTGTATGCAAAGAGAGAGGCTTGATTTGTAGTAAATCAAAATTAAAAAAACTAATAAGAATCACCTTGGAGTAGAGAATAAGGATGCGCCGGAGGGGATAAAAGACAACAACGGAAGTAAGAAAAAGTGGAAAGAGCACCGACAGTGATTAGGTTGGTTGGCGACACCAATGATAGCCGCAGTTGCTCTAGTCAACGCTGGCAGCCACTGCTAGGGCCAACAAAGGCTACAGGTGGAGGAGGAAGAGCCCATGGCTACTGTTAAGGCCAGTAGAGGTTGTGGGTGGAAGAGGAAAGGCCGACAACTAGTGCAGGTGGAGGAAAGGTTGACGATACCACGGATGCTCCTGTTATTGGCGTCAACGACGGCTATGACTGCTATTGATGTTACCAACAGTAATTAGGTTTTTGTTTTTTGTTTTAGGATTAGATTACCTCGAGCTCTGGTACTATTATGTTAGAGGAGAAAAGAGAAAAGGCTCAATCTCTATTACACTTGTCTAATTACATATATATATAGTGATTTAGGGTATCCATCAACATAAACGGATATCCAAATAACCACTTACTACTAAACTGCATACTAATGACTCTAACAATAATATAACTCTAACAATAATATAACTCTAACATCATATAATTTTCTATTAATTGTTGTTTCACAAACAGTTCAAAATTTATGTCCTTAAGTGCACCTATATAAAAAATACATGTCTTTCGAAAACTAGCAATGGTCACTTGTAGATCATGTTATATACATTTAAAGTCAATGCATACAATGTAAGGGCCTTTTCTCATATTTAAATTTTTGGTTAATTGAATCGCAGCAATATTTTGATCTTTACAATGGAATATAATCCAAATTTCATTAAAATTCTCATTTTTCAAGTATTAATCATTGTCAATTGGTTTTCATGATCAATGTTTCACTGTGTCCTTAAATTTATGCCACCATAATTGGTGTCTTTCAACATTTCCTACATTTTCTTTAATTGATATGATAAGAAAAAGGAACATTCCTCCATTAATTTGATTTCCTGTTAGTTGATAATCATACCATGGTGTATGGTAATACAAATTCCAAATGCCTCCAAGTCTAAATAGGAATTCCACTATAGATCATGCTTTGTGCTATTGCGAGATGTGGATGCATAAAACAACACATGGCTTCCAGTTGAGAAAGGTTATGTTAATCTTTTGAGCTAGAAAAAAAAATACACAGTTGATAAGTAAAACAATGAATGAGTAATACCAGCTTATCTGGAGCAACAAAGCATTGGCGTTGGATAGATAAGAGGTAGGCTTCATGTACTTCAATTACTTCATCCAAAGAACTAGCAGATGCCATACCATTGCAAAGTTCGAGCCATGCACTGTGAAATACCTGTTGAGTTAAAAATATCAGACCACAAAATAAGGTGTGATCCTTGACGAGTAGAGAAAATAATAGGGATTTTTTACCCTATCCATGACATATTGATGAAACGCATCCACAAAGTGAAGGAGCTTCTGCTCCACAAGCAAGTGATGCTTATGATTGTGGGTCATCCTACCTCTGCACTGCAAAGAGACAGTTCACCATCTCAGAAAACCCAATCAACTATTTCAATAAGGCAAAATTGTACTGGTAGAATCATATCAAAGAAATGCAACGTTTTTTAGGAGCAAGGAAACATTAACATGGACAGGCACACAGACATGGACATGAGTCACGGTTATTTCTAAAAATTTAGGGTACGGACACAGCGAGAACATGGTGATTAAATACACATATATATGAGTATATATTTTGACTTATATTTAAATATATATGCATTGAAAGAAATCTTGTCAACAAATTCACAGCTGTTTTGATTTCAAATTATCATTATCAAGAATCATATGTAGTTACAACCACATCAACAGTTATGGCTGCCTCGATAACAGGAGAGAAGAGAGAGAAAAAGAACCCTCTACTTGCATCATATATATCTCTATCTTTCATATATACTTTTATTGGACAATCAAGATGTAAAATGGAAAATACATGTTTAATTGTGTCCAGAAATGTCCTGCCATACCTTGGCTGTGGACGTGTCCTGTACCAACATAAATGGAATATGATGGCTGGACATGGATACAAGTACCAGTATTGGTATGGGTGTGGGTAACTGGGCACACATACATCAAATTTTCAAATTTTAAGACATGGATAAAGGTATGGATATCCACCATTATTTTAATTAATTTCATTTATTTTTATGTATTTTTCTAGTTGTTTTTGTAATTTCTGACATAAAACAATAAGTTTGGCCCAACCAGGGAGGAAATTAAGTTCTGGAGGCCCAATTATTGTAATAGAAGTGAAGAAACTTAAGAGGTGAACTGGACTGGACTAGACCTGCTGCAATATCATCAAATAAATGGTCGAGACCCTATAGTGAATGTTCACACTTAAAGTGCATGCGACTAGGGTAAGGGCAGACTCATTCTCTACACTTTTGTTTTTCTTATTCGTCATCATCATCAACAACAACCTTATGCAGCATCCTTTTCTTCTTCTCCTTCTTCCCTACTCCATAGATGTACTGGAACATGTTTCGTTTCACCAGAGACAAAGATGCTCGATGTATCTAACCAGCATCAGCAATGGACAGAGATGCTAGGGACAACCACGACTGGGCCTGGTACAGAAGTAACCATATTTCGTACTTGGATGAGAATCCATATCATATCATATTTATACAGGTACAAAGGGCATTGACAGGTGTTGGCACATAGTAGTAGAAGGACGCTTCTGGCCATGTCTCATGAAATAAGTCTGACAGAAGTATGGTACTCCCAAAGAAGTTTCTATGCTTCCTTACTGAGGAGCAACTAAAGCTCATTTTTACAGAAGAAAAGGGAGAAGAACCACCATGACATTTGTGTGAAACAACTGCTCCAATAAAAGCACTAGTGTGAAACAGATGGTGTCAAGGAAAAGAACATAAGAACCTGTAATATAATATATTTCGCATGAGAAAATCCAAACTGCAACACAATGGTGATAATTTACCAAGACTTTCTAAAAGTAACACAATGCTTCATAAAAAAATGTTAGCTTAAGGCATAAAACACCTAGATTGTCCAAAGATCTTCCTCACCAATTTTAACAGGTAAAGATTGACTTGGGAGTCAGGACTCAGATATCAAATTTTTTTTATCTAGCACTGAGATATGGTAGAGGAGCATGGTAGAGTCAAACAAACATGTCTGTCAATGCATCCCACTCTTTATGAGATAAACATATTCAGCTACTGTTTCACAAACTAATTTCAACAAACTGTCTTAGAACAAATACACAGAGAATCTGTGAAGGACTCAAAAAAAGGGTAATAAATCATCTATGTTAGGAAATTACTAACATGCCAAATGTTATATGATGATTTCTACGTTAGGAAACACTAGCTTGGATAGTATTTTTCTCCTGAGAAGGTCTTATCAATATAATTTCCACTTATACAAGATCTATTTGTAATTAGCACTCCATTTATGAATTCTTCTATTTCTCTAAGGAGATAAAAAAGAGTTAAGATTTATTTCTAAACATTAATCTAAATAATCTTTAGGTTCTTCAAGTCTTCTGGATTTGTTTATTGATTGGCATAACAAATTGACTGCCAAAAATATAAAAGCTTATATTGTGAATCTTGTGAACTAGGTTAATGTGGTCATCAAATTATTATGGACTTGATTAGTGTGTTTAATGACAATGGCAACTTAGTCATTCGTGACTAGTTACCTTAAGTATGACCAATATTCAGTAAAACGCCCAGTTACCTTAAGTACACATTAAATTATGGTAATTCTGAGGACGATATGTAATTATGCTTGTTTATTGGAAGTGGAAGAGAAAAGAAGAATAATGATTGATTACTATTAGGTTCAAATATTACATATATATAGGATTGGATACATGAATAACCAATTACCCTACTACATTATCCAATATACAATACACTAATAAGCTGAACACTCCCTCTCAAATTGAAACATATATATCTATCAGGCCCAGCTTATTACAATACAATTCATAAGTTCCCACACTAAGTTCCTTAGTAAAACTGTCTAAAAACTAATCAAAAGACTTTATATATGGAGTAGGGTTAATCCCTTGCATCACCATCTCTCGAACATAATGACAATCTACCTCTATATACTTGGTGCGCTCATGAAATGTAAGATTATCAATACATGAACATGGGTATGTCAACCAAAAAATCCAAATTTGTCAAGAAAAAGCGAAACTGCATCATCTCACAAGTAATCTGAGTCATAGATCTATACCTGATTTAGAGACAACATTCTACTTTTTACCGTGTCATGTAACTAAACTCCCCACAACATAAGTACAATATCCTAAAGTAAACTTTCAATCTCCTCTATATCCTGCATAACCAGAATCTAAATAGGCTTCAATGCATAGATGATCATTTTTGACCATTTTTCTTATAAACCAACCTTTTGCTTGAAACCTTCTTAATATAAGACAACACTCATAAGACTCTCAACCAATGTATTGTCCTTAGTTCTTACACAAATTGGCTAATAACTCCAATAATGTAAGCAATATCAAAACATCTAACTGTCAGATAGATCAACTTCCCAATCAATCACATGTACCTACCAGTATCCTCTAACGAGGATGAAGAACTGTCTCAGAAGTCTAAGCTCCGATCAAATGAAGTAGTCTTTGGCTTACATCCCAAGAATCCTATTTCCTATAGTAGATCTAATGCATATTTTCTCTATGACAATGTCATTCTGTCTTTGATATACATAAACTCAATACCCAAGAAATACTTAGGTCTACTCGTGTCTTTAGTCACAAAATGCTTTTGTAAATGATCCTTCGTCTTTTAGATGCTTGTAACATCACTACCAATCATCAAAATATCATCCACATACACAGCTAGTATTACACAATCACTATCCGTACGATTACAAAAAAACAGAATGATCAACAACACAATGCTAAAAACCACAAGCAGAAACAATGTTGCTGAACTTCTCAAACTAGACTTGTGGACTTTCTTTCAAACCATAAATAGCTTTCTTGAGAAGACGTACATGAGCAACATATCCAGGAAATTGTTCCACATGCACCTGTTTTGCAAGATCATCATACAAAAATACATTCTTTACATCTAGTTAACAGAACTCCCAAGACTTATTGATAGTAATGGAAAAAATGACTTTGATGGAATTGAGTCTGACAACAGGAGAAAAGGTCTTAGAATAATCAATGTCATACTCCTATGTGAAGTCTCGAGCTACTAGGCGTGCTTTGTACATGTCCAATATATCATCAGATTTGTACTTAATAACAAACACCCATCTACAAGTAACAACATTAGTTCCTTCTAACGTAGGAACCAATCTCCACGTCCCACGAGACACAAGAGCCTGCATTTCTTCATCTATGGCTACCTTCCACTGTGGTAGTAAAATTACATCATGGTAATTCCTGAGAATTGACTTAGAAGTAATGGACAAGAAAAATTTACGGAAAATAGGGTGAAGACGATCATAACTAACACAATGAAAAATAAGATGTGCAGTAGAGAAATGTATAACTTTCCAAATGACACCGAATGACAATAGGCAACTGAAGATCTATGGGTGACTGACCTACAGATGGTAAAGAAGTAGTAGCTGTAGGGAGGCGTGACCATCATCGATATACCTACAAAGTATCAAATACCTCTTTTCCTATAGGATGTACATCATTAACATTGGTACCATAAGACTCAACAATACAAGGTAAAGATATACTTTCAAACGATGACAGGACATTATCAAAAAAACACTGATTTTCAAAGAATGTAATATCAATAGAGACAATGAATTTCCTGGTAGCAAGAATGTAACACCTATAACCTCTCTAAGTATGCAAATATCCCAGGAACACATAATGAATTAACCTTAGAGCAAGTTTATCCAAATTTGAGGTCAAATTCTGAATAGAGGCAACACAACCAAATACACAAGAAGCGAAAGAAAAAATATCTTCATAAGTATGTAGCCTCCGAAGTGGAATCTCTCCCCCAAACAGAATGGCTGACATGCGATTGACAAGGTAATAAGGTATTAGAATAGCATCAAACCATAGGTATTTAGGAACATACATTTCAATGATGAATGATCGGACAACATCAAGTATATGACGATGTTTATGTTCAACCACACCATTTTACTGAGATATATGTGGACAAGAGTTTTAATATATAACCCCAAGAGATTGACAATAATGGCGAAGACTTTCGTGAGTAAATTCCAAGGCATTATTTTCACAAAAAACTTTTTGATAGTATCAAGTATACTAACTCTATCTGTCAACAAATACACCCAAGACATAGGTGAAAAATCATCAATAAAGACAATATAATATTAATAAAGACAATATAATATATAATCAGACAGAAAATATTTTAATCAAACCCTAAACATTATAATTAATCAACTCAAAAAGACTTTTACTTTGAATCAAACGAAGACTATGAAAGGTAACACGATGACACTTACCTAATTCACAAGATTCACACTAAAAAAACAGGCATCCAAAGAAGAGCCTGTTGCAGTTTCAGATAAGAAAGATGACCCAAGTGACAATGTCATATGATAAATGGTTCAACACTAGACGTCAATGATGCAAATCCTTGAGGTATCTTATCTTTGACAAGCAGATAGACGCCTTGACCTATTTCACACCCTTAAATAATTCCTCTTCTCCGTCTACAGATCCTAAAAGGTACAATGAAAAGGGAAGAAGGTTACAAAACAATTAAGATGTTTAATAATAAAACTAATCGATAAAATGTTAACTAGAAATTTAAGTACATAAAGAACTTTGTCCAATGTTAACTGAGACGTAGCACGAATAGTACCTTGTCTAGAAACACGACAAGTCCGACCATCTACAATGGAAACTGATCTGGTAACTAGGATATACGAGAATAAAGATCACGACTACCTGTCACGTGGGAGAATGCTCCTGAATCAATGATCAAGGAAATATTCTAGAGACTAATAACCCTGATATACCTGAAGTGAAGGCAATGGCAGGTGATGCCAGAGTAGTGGAAGACTGAGTTTCTCTAAACTGAAGAAATTGGACGTACTCCTCTTGAGATAGTGTCACTGATGGCGCATTGGTAGTCAGAATAGCTGCAGGTGTATTCTGTACTTTCATAGAAACCTGTGTCTATTTCAGTTTCCCAAACTTTTCTCAGTAACGATCTGATCTGTAGTTTGTACGACCACAGTACTCACATAGAGTACGGCCTTTACCATTGGTCCATCTTTGACCTCCTCCTCAGCCAAAATTATGGCCATTACCACGACCACGAATAATAGTCATGGCAAAATGATCTAAAGTAGATGTAGATACACTGATAGAAATACGAAGAACCCTAGCAAATATGTTCTTCAAACTAGAACTAGAATCTACATCAAAGATCTACCTTCAAATATGAGAATAGAGATCCACAGCTAAGCCAGAAAGATAAGCTATAACTACAAGTTCCTCACGATAACGACGCATTGTAGCAATATCTAATGTCAGTGGCTAATACAAATCTAACTCATCAAAAAGAGCCCAAAGTGAACCAAAATGATCTTGTACAAAATTGTCCTCCATCTTTAATATAAAAATCTACTCATATACCTCAAAAACTCAAGAAATATTCTTTTCATATCCATATATCTACTTCAAGGTGTTCTAGAAGGTCTAAAAATCATCACACTTCGAGCAAACATGAATTCCATGTTATTCACCAATCAAGAAACAACCGCATGGTCATCTACAAACCAATCTTCATAAACATTGTCCTTTACATCAGGAGGAGACTGAGTCAAATATTTGAATTTACGATAAGCAACAAGAAATGTCTCAAAACTTTGTACCCACAGTAGGTAATTCTTTCCCTCAAATTTTTGAAAGGTCCCACTAAGATTTTTAATAAAAGATTCCTTTAAAGACATGCTGATTTTGAAGAAATCATATCTGAATAGTGTTGTTCAGATCCAACGTAGTGAAAAAATATCTTCAATTAGACAATAAAGGGGTCCAAGAACCCATGAGAGGTAGTAGGTCAGGTGAATAATACAAAACCACCCTCAGTAAGAAGTCCATATAAGCATGGACTGCATCGAAGTAAAAGCCACCAACGCAGTCGTCGGTGGTAAAAAGACCATATATGGACCGTCAGACAAGCCCTACTGCCTATCTACGGTGATTGGAGCAGGATGACGACTGTTGTAAAGGCCAACATCGACGAAGGAAGGGCCTGACGGCCCTTGAGTGGAAGTAAGGATCGGAAGGCCCTTGTGACGGGGAGGAGGGCTCAGAAGATCCAAGTGACATCGAGGGAGGGGCAGGAAGGCCCTAGCAGCACTAGAAAAAAGGGCCGATGGAGAGGCCTAGAAGGCATGGTGACAGGAGAGGAAGGGCTTGTGGACCTTGACTCAGATACTAAGGGAGTCTTCGGGGAAGCTGGTCAGCATTGACGAGATAATTAGAGAAGCTGGTCGACGTCAGAAAAGCTGTTGGAGAAGGTAGTGGGGTTAAGGAAACTTTAGGTTTTTCTCTGAAGCTCTGAAACCATGTGAAGTGGAAGAGAAAAGAAGAATAATGATTGATTACTATTAGGTCCACATATTACATATATATAAGATTGGATAAATGAATATCTAATTACCCTACTACATTACACCGTATAGAATACTCTAATAAGCTCAACATAGGAGTATAAAAATTTCATATTACAAACTCAAGTTACTACTATTACATATTGATGTCTACTCTTTAGATGCTTTCTTCTAACAAACTCATATTTATAGTTTCTTTCAAATAAAAGCCTTTCGTAAGACTATCATCTATTTTCTAACCATCGTTACTCCAAAATCCACTAACTCCTAGTTAACTAGTGCAATTAACCTGCCTACCTTTAGATCTACTATAACCCATGATCCAAGAACATGTTCTCCTCTTCTTTTTCTCCTCTATTAAAACCTAACCCCTCTTCCTCTTCTCTATTAACTCCTCCAACCTACTGCTCCAAATACAAAGCCATTCCTCCATAAAGAAAACCTATTCTTTTACAGTCTCAACCCTTATCTTCTATTTCTATGTGAAAAATCTATGTGATCCTCCCTAATTGTTAAGGATTTACAAACAAAAATCCTAAAACCATCTCTATAATGTCATTTCTTGGTCAACAGTTGGGAATTGATAGGGTTATCATACACTGTCAAAAACAATGAATGACAAATCCAAATCAACATAATGGCGTTAACCAAGCTTGTTTATGAAAGAAACTATAAACATGAGGTCGCTGGTAGA
This sequence comes from Posidonia australis, assembly GCA_024699735.1. NCBI lineage: Eukaryota > Viridiplantae > Streptophyta > Magnoliopsida > Alismatales > Posidoniaceae > Posidonia > Posidonia australis. The sequence goes on from JAMKQA010000072.1 coordinate 30,690, forward strand.
AAGCATCCAAATGAGGAGGCATCAATATGTAATAATGGTAAACTTGAGGCACATGTAACTCAAGATTAAAATTGTAACATCGATCTCTACTTGTGCTTTCAAGTAGTGTATGAGTTTGAGGCACATGTTCTAGGCACTGATTCCCAAAGCGTGTTAGGAGCACAGGTTCCCAACGTTTTTTTTCTAGCATAGATTGCTTGCACGTTTATGAGAACCACAGTGCGGTGAATGTGAGTTGTGGCTTTAGGATTTAATTATCCTACTTAATTTTGGATTGGTAACTGTGATAGATTCGAGGATGTTTTGATCGAAGGCCTTAATTGTGATTGACGGTTAATGATGTTGGCCTTCAATAGATTTCATGAATTATTAGAAGGATTGTCATGGAAACACCACATAATAATCATTAGTTCCATGCACAAGTGGATTGCATGGAACGATGCAAGTAATGCACACTTGATATGCTATGTTAAAAGTGAAAGGCGTAAGTGGACACATGCTCTACACTATGTAATGGTTGATGTAAGTGGTGTGGTTATTGGCTAGTGAGTGTGGTATTTGTGCGGTCTGCTGCACCTAAACCCTTGCGTAACTTATGTTTGGAGGGAGGGCAGGGTGTGAAGAAAAAGAAATCAAAGGAAAAACAGAGAAGAAGAAGAAGAGGAAAAGAGAGGGATGAGAGTTTGAAAAAAAAAAACGAATAGGCTAGATGTACAGATAAGGGTTTTTACAGAAAAGGTATCAAAGTGTTAGATTTATTGAGAGTACTAGCTCAAAGATGTTTGACTAAGTGACTCCATAAAATTGCAAATCATGCGATCCTGTATCTTGATTTTATTGATTTTTCTTGATGATTTGTCACCAGGAAAGAAGTTTAGTTCCAACTCCAGTGCCAGTAAGATTTAAGCAAGACGTACCCAAAGGAATATTGAATGCGTCAGTTTGATGATCAAAGGGAGGAGACGTCAAATCAAGGTAAAATGTTTTCAATGGTTGAAATTCCAAAACATTTAGCTTGTTAGAGTAAAAGTGCAGCAGAAAATGAACCAAGGTAGGAAATCAAAAAATAAGAAGAACACGAAAGAGAACCAACACCTAGATTTTACGTGGTTCACCCCAGAATGGAACTACGTCCACGGACAACAGCAGCAATCACACTTTACTATTCAGATGTGTGTTACAGAGGTAGACAAAAGTGGGATTACAGCTCTCAGATTCTCCCACATCAATTTTTCCCTCATCCATACATGATTCATAGCTGAGCTATATATAGGCTAAACAGGATAACCCAAGGGGCTGAAATTTATGGCCAAGAGTGAATAACCAAAACAGAAAAACGTCTACCATAAATTCTAGGTGAATTTATGACCACAAATGAAGGAAAAATGCCTACCATTGATGTTAGTTTGATTCCAACATCAATCGGATGTTACCAGCATCATTTAACACCATTCAGACCTTGGGTCAGGGCAGAAAACGTTTGTCATTGATGTTGGAACGTTTCCAGCATCAATCAGACGTTTAGCCAAGGCAGGAAACGTCTTCCATTAACGCTGGGACGTTACAGATGCCTATTGATTTTCTAAAAATAAATATTCCTGACTTCAAGTCACCATTAACAATCTCCACCTTGACTTGAGTCTTCAGTGGCTGTTGCTATTCAAGGCCTTGAAAGACCCTTCAAAAATTACTGTAAACATTAAGCAAGTCCAAACAATGTATGAACTTGCCTTTAGTTACTGCCTTTGTAAACACGTCCGTAGGATTTTCATCAGTGCCAATTTTCTAAATTTTGATCCTCAGTTCAGCACGGATAAAGTGATATCTCACGTCTATATGCTTAGTTCGATCATGATATACATGACCCTTAGCTAGACAAATAACACTCAAGTTATCACAATAAATTATAGTTTGATCTTGAGACAGACCGAAATCTCCAATCAAACCATTCAACCAAATACCTTTTGCTACTTCAGTTATAACCATGTATTCTGCTTCAGTGGTTGATAGAGAGATTGTATACTGGAGCGTAGCCTTCCAGCTTACAACTAAATTTCCGACTGTAAAAACGTAGCCTGTCATAGATCTACGAGAATCAACATCACCACCTGCATAATCAGAGTCTGAATAACCAGTAACCAAAGATTCTTTATTCTGCCCATAGATTAGTCCTACATCAGAAGTCCCCTTTAAGTAGCGAAATATTCGCTTGACAGCTTGCCAATGTTCTTTGCTTGGATTGCTCATAAATCTGCTTACAATACTGACTGAATAAGCAATGTCAGGCCTAATGCAAATCATTGCATACATTAGGCTTCCAACTGCATTAGCATAAAGAACCTTAGACATATAATCAATCTCCGACTTTGAACTTAGAGACATACTTGAAGACAAGTGTAAGTTACTCGCAAAAGGAGTATCAACTGGTTTTGAATCAGTCATCCTAAATTTGGATAAAATTTTGAGGATGTAACTCTTTTGAGATAGAAATAATTTTTTCTGTTTCCTATCTCTAAGAATTTCCATTTCCAAAATTTTATTGGCAGATCCAAGGTATTTCATATCAAACTCACTATTCAAAAGAGACTTTACATATGAAATCTTATCTTTCTCCTTGGCAGCTATTAGAATATCATCTACATATAATAGTAGATAAATCCAAGAGTTTTCTTCAAACTTGCAATATACACATGAGTCATAAAAGCTTCTTTTAAAACCAATCTTAATCATAAAATGATCAAACTTCTTATACCATTGCCTGGGTGATTGTTTTAACCCATACAATGATCTCTTCAGCTTGCAAACATAGTCAGATTTGCTTAGGTCTTCAAAACATAGTCAGATTTGCTTAGGTCTTCAAAACCTTCAGGTTAACTCATTAAAATTTCTTCATCTAGCTCGCCATGTAAGAAAGCGGTTTTAACATCTAACTGTTCAAACTCCAAATCCTGATAAGCCACAATAGCTAAGAGCATACGAATAGATGTATGTCTAACTACAGGTGAAAAAACCTCATGAAAATCAATCCCTTCGATTTGACGAAATCCCTTGGCAACAAGCCTTGCTTTGAATTTTGTTCCTTCAAATTCTTGAGTATTTATCTTCTTCTTGAAGATCCACTTTGAGTCAATTACCCTTCCGTCAATAGGTAACTTTACAAGATTCCATGTATGATTCTTGTAAAGAGATTCCATTTCTTCATTCATAGCAGTCATCCAATGACTGCCATCCTTACTGTTGATAGCCTCTTTGAAGGTGGACGGTTCTGAGGCTTCAATTTCTTCTGCAGCATGAAGAGCACATGTAACTAACTCTTCATAACCATACCTTTTCGATGGATTTGGATTTCTCCTTTGGCCTGTCGATTGCCACATTAGTGAACCGTTGTGGAGAGTAATGATCTTCAGATTCAACAGCTTCTGCTTCTGACTTGAAGATGGTTTGTCAACATTTTTTTGATGTGTTGCAACATCAAACTCCACCTATTTGTCGACCTCCTTAATTTCTGATTCGATTTTCAGATTTTCTGCATAAAACATTTGAGTTTCATCACAAGTAACATCTCTATTCAGAATTACCTTGTGCGAATGAGGGGACCAAATTCTATAACCTTTTACACCCACACCATAGTCAACAAACATCCCCTTTTTAGCTCTAGGGGCAAGTTTACCTTCATTGACATGATAGTAGGCTGAGCATCCGAACACTCTAAGATTAGAGTAGTCTGCTGTCCTCCCTGACCAAAGTTCATAAGGTGTTTTTCATTGAATAGCGCTTGAGGGACATCTGTTATTGAGATAGCAAGCGGTATGAACAAACTCTCCCCAAAACGTTTTGGGCACTCCAGAGTTGGAAATCATGCATCGAGCTTTTTCCAACAACGTCCTGTTCATCCTTTCGGCAATTCCATTTTGCTGCGGGGTTTCTTTAACAGTTTTGTGCCTGACAATACCAAATTCCTTGCAAAAATCATTAAATTCAGTTGAACAGAATTCTAACCCGTTATCAGTACGCAGCCGTTTAACTTTCTGTTCAGTTTGATTTTCAACGAGAGTTTTCCAATCTTTAAACTTGCCAAAAACTTCATTCTTATGCTGCATAAGATAAATCCAAGTCATTCTTGAATAATCATCAATTATTGACAAGAAGTACCTTGACCCTCCAAGAGTTGATTCTCTTGAAGGTCCCCAACAATCAACATGTATGTAGTCTAGAGTCTTCTTGGTTTGATGTTCAACTTTACCAAACTGAATTCTTCGTTGCATAACAAAAACACAATGTTCGCAGAATTGTAAACTTATGCCCTCCAAGAAGACCTTGCTTGCTAAGTCTTTTCAAATCCTTACCATTCAAATGAGCCAACCTCATATGCTACAGTTGATCAATATCATTACGAGACAAAGCTATAGAAGATGTAGTAGAAGCAGTTGTACCTTGCAGGATGTATAGCAGACCCTTTTTGATATCTCTCAAAACTTCATTGTCACCTTTAAAGACTTTTAAGATCCCTCCTCCTCTTTGATACTTAAAACCTTTGTTATCAAGTGTCATTAAAGAGATTAGGTTTTTACCTAATTTGGGACATACCTGACTTCAGTAAGAGGTTTGACAATTTCATCATGCAATTTTAATTGGATAGTACCGATGCCTACTATCCTGCATATTCCATTATTAGCCATAGTAACCGATCCACCATCGAAATCCCTATATTCAGAAAACCACTCTTTGTGAGGACACATGTGGTGAGAAGCACCTGAGTCCAAGATCCAATCTTCTAATGAATGATTGTCTTCAGAAACAGTGAAGGCGTTGTCTTGATCTGAAGAAGATGCATCCTGTGTAACAGCAGCTGAAGGTTTTCCCTTCTTTTTCAAACAATCTGCCTTCCAATGACCTGGTTCTTTGCAATAATTGCAGATATCCCTCAGGTTGTGCTTCTTCTCCTTGTTCTTTGGCTTTTTCTTCCACTTTTTGTCACTCTTTTCTGGACGTACACGGTTGTTGACAGCAGTCAGTCCTGAAGCAGAGGTTTCACCTCCATTGTTGGAGGCAAGATGTCGCAACTCCCTAGTGTGAAGGCTGGTCCGAACTTCTTCTAATGAAATAGATTCTTTTCCAATCAAAAATGATTGAACAAAGTTTTCATAAGACCGAGATAAAGATACCAATAGAAGTAGAGCAGCATCTTCATCTTCTATTTTAACATCTATGTTTCTAAGTTCCATCAACAGAACATTCAACTGATCTAGATGAACTTTAAGAGACGTACCTTCCTTCATTCTTAGGGAGAACAGACGTTGCTTCAAAAGCAACTTATTAGTTAACGATTTTGTCATGTAAAGGCTCCCCAGTTTCAGCCACAACCTAGCTGTTGTTTTTTCTTCAGCAACCTCAATAATCACTTCATCTGCAAGACAAAGAAGTATTGTAGAGTGAGCCTTTTCTTCCTGAGTGGCAAGTTCTGCTTCTTCAATGTTGTTCGATCGATCCTTTAATAAAGGTGCCCAGATTCCTTGTTGTTTGAGCAGAGCACGCATTTTAATCTGCCAAAGGCTGAAGTTGTTTCTCCCAGTGAATTTCTCCACCTTAATGTTGTGAGAAGACATCCTTGATGTGTCGATGATACACCACATTGCAGACCAAAAAATATATACTCCCCCAAAGAAGGAACTAACTCTAATACCAGTTTATTAAAGTAAAAGTGCAGCAGAAAATGAACCAAGGTAGGAAATCAAAAGATAGGAAGAACAAGAAAGAGAACCAACACCTAGATTTTACATGGTTCACCCCGAAATGGAGCTACGTCCACGGACAACAGCAGCAATCACACTTTACTATTCAGATGTGTGTTACAGACGTGGACAAAAGTGGGATTACAACTCTCAGATTCTCCCACATCAATTTTTCCCTCATCCATACATGGTTCATAGTTGAGCTATATATAGGCTAGACAGATAGACCAAGGGGCTGAAATTTATGGCCAAGAGTGAATAGCCAAAACAGAAAAACGTCTACCATAAATTCTAGGTGAATTTATGACCACAAATGAAGGGAAAACGCCTGCCATTGATGCTGGTTTGATTCCAACATCAATCGGATGTTACTAGCATCATTTAACACCATTCAGACCTTGGGTCAGGGCAGAAAACGTTTGTCATTGATGCTGGAATGTAGACGTTTGGCCAAGGCAGGAACCGTCTTCCATTAACGCTAGGACGTTACAGATGCCTATTGATTTTCTGGAAAAAGTCACCATTAACATACCTATTAGGACCTCCTTGATGGAGCAGGACGGTGGTGGAGTTCTAGACAGCGTTTGCCAGTCCAGAGCGGTTCACATGAGGTTTCAACTCCAAGGAACATTGATCAAAGGGTTTGGTGTAGTTCGACAACATTACAAGTAATAGAAATTACATTGCTTATGAGCATGGTGATAGGTTCAACTAGGCAGGATTCGGTGCTAGTATGCAGGATGGGAGACTAATTCCTTGCTGCCTGTATAGCCAAGTGAGGCATGTTGTCGAAAGTAATTCACGTCTACAATAAGCATTAGTCTACTTGATGTATTATAGTTGTAAGAAAGTAAGGTGTTTATAGAAGAACTATCTTGATCCTCCTAAAAAGGCTGGAGACACACTACGTCAATCGATAAGAGAACATGTCTTCTCAATTACTACTCATGGAACGGAATTAGTGATGTTGTGGTGGAAGTAGAGGTGCAATAGGTGACCTCCATGTTTGTTGCTTGTTATCTTTTATTTTATTGTTTAAGTTTGATATTTGTGTAGAGAATATTTTAAGTTTCATCCTCTTGTTGCTGTATCTGAGTGACATATAAGGCTTTCCAGATGTGTGGTGTGTTCCATATGCTTAGTAAGGATAGAGTATTCTGGGAGGTGTCACCTGTTAGTGTCATGCATTGGTGTCGCACATTGGTGCGAATTGATGTTTGTTTGTTTAAGGCCTGGTCGATTAAGTGACACAACCCGATGTTTCACGTGCTTCGGGTTGTCCTTGGTTGTTGTGGTTGATTTTTGCTTTTATGGTGGATCAAATGGTTTAATGCCATTCATGGAGATCTTTTCTCCACTTGTTCTCTTGGGATCTTCTACGGTAAAGATTAAGGTTAAGCCAGAGAGAATGGCTTTCCATCTCTTTGTAGTGAGGTCGTCGGATGACCAACTTAGTGTTGACTCAGGTGGTTCCTAAGGTTTGTTACTTCGAGGTCGTTGTAAACTATTCTTGAGGATTTAATGGAGGCATTCTCAAGATAGTGACATCATGGACAGATTGACTGGGAAGAAGATCAATTTTTATGGGCCCGAAATTATGGAGAGAGGATCTTTGAGTTAAGGACTCAATTGATTTCAACTTCTGTGTTGACTTTGCCTTATGAAAGTAGTGACTTCACTGTGAACATTGATAGTTGTAGACCTAAGTTGGATCATGTTCTTATGTAGCATAACAATATTATGACTAATGCTTATTGCTAATTGAAGAATCGAGGAAGGGAACTACCCAAGTCAAGATCTTAAGATGGCTGTTGTCATATTTGCACTGAAGCTCTAGCGACACCATTTGTTTAAGGTGCAGGTTTTGGCAAAACAAGGGTATTTCGCTTGTGCTTGTGTTGTGACACCACCAAGGTTTCAAGGAAGCCACTTAGGAGCATGTGGATGACATCCTTTCCTAGTACCCATATATTCTCGCCTAAATGTAATTTCGAAGACGAAATTTCTTTAAAGGATAGGATGCAACATCAACGATTTTTGCTTGCGCTTTTAGGCTTTGTGTGTGTGTGTCTAAGGAGCGTGTTCTAGATGTGACTTCCTAGTGCGTTCTTCTAACATGGATTGCTCGTGCATTTATGGGCACAAGCGTGCGGTGAGTGTGAGTTGTGACTTTGTAATTTAATTATCCCACCTAGTTTTGGATTGGTAACTATGACGGATTCAAGGAAGTTTGGAGTGGAGGCCCTAATTGTGATTGATAGTTAATGATGTTGGCCTCCATTAGATTTTATGGATTATTAAAAGGATTATCTTAGAGACACCACTTAGTGATCATTAGTTCCATATACAAGTGAATTGCATGAGATGGTGCAAGTAGTGCACACTTGATGTGCTGTGCTGAGGTGGAATGCATGAGTAGACACTTGCTCTACACTATGTAATGGTTGATGTAAGCGTTGTGTAGTTATTGCCTGAAAAGTGTGGTTTTTGTACGGTATCTCACACTTGTACCCTTATGTGACTTAAGTTCACGGGTATATAAAAAAAGGGAGGGGGGCACACCTTAGTGCACCTTCACCCATGCCTTTACATAGAAGAAAGGAAGAAGAATCAAGAAGAATAAAAGAGAAAAGAAAAGAGAGAGAAGGTGGCGGGTGAGTGATGAGAGGAGGAGAATCGAAGGAGAAAGAAAAAGAAATCAAAGAGAAGATGAAAAAGGAAGAGGAGAAGGAGAGAAACAGAGAGGGGTGAGAGCTAGAAGAAGTTTAAAAAAAATGCAGATAGATTATGTATGATGACTAGGTCGTACCAAGAAACTCTCATAATCTCTTACAATAGCTAACATACTACTACCTCAATACCTTGCAGGTGGGGGTTTTCATTTTACCATACAATTGTTGTAGAATAAGCATCAAAATTCATCGAAAGATAGTCAAAGTTATGATGTAACTAGGACTATTTTCACTGCAAACTCATTAGAGAAGAGCTGAGCCCAAACAATGGTCGGTGTCAGATATTTCACAGAGTCGATCTCTTATCGAAGATCTTCAAGAAAACATTCAAACCATCTTTACAAAAAAGACTACAGAAAACTATGAAAAAGGAGAGAAGAAAACTCTGAAAAAGGAGAGAAGAAAATTCCAAAAATTGAATGTTTAAATTTAAATAATACAATTATTAAAGTTGTTCCCTATGTTATGGACTTGCTGATTTTAACCGTTATTATGCTTGTTTATATTATCTCTTGTGGTGTTTGTTAAACAAATCTTAATGTGTTCCTGTTTTTGTGGTGTTGGTATGCAATCAAGTGTTAAATAGAGATATTGCATTTGTTTATATTGTTTTGAAACATGGATTTCCACACCCGAAAGTGGCACACAACATGCTTGTTTTGGCATGTACGGAATACTGACTTCCTTGTGGGTATGGAATGGTGTGCATTGACATTGGAAAAGGCACTATACAAACACCTGTTGCATGTGAGCCCTAACAATATAATATTTATCCCACACATGCAAGATGGAGAATTTATGCTGAATAATAATATTTACAATTCAAACCAACTAGAACTTAAAGCACATATCATCATTCAGAATTAGAAGAAATGGAAAAGGTGAAATGATGTGAATATATATAGAGATGTGCTTGGAAACCTTCCACATCCACCTCCGAGCCTTGTCAAGAGCAAACTTTGCACGCTTAACCTTCAACAAGAAGCACATGACCTATATAACCAGTACAATGAAATTGGAAAATGGAAAACAAGCTGATAATAACCAATTTGAATGTGAAAGAGATAAGAATACCTGATTATACTTCTTAATTGCTTCCATGTTAATGATCAGATCGAGAGGCCAGGAAACCTAATAAAATCAATGCTATGAAAATGTAAAAGGAATGTGAAGCAGAAAAGTAGGAATGTAAAGCAAATCTACTAGTAACTAATTTCCCAGAAAGCAAAACTACTGGAAATAATGTTCTCGAAAACATACTTTGTATGTAAATTTCAGCAGGTCAAGTGCATCGATTCCAAAACCAAAATTATGGACTTTACGTGGAGTTGGGACAGTGCCAGACACGGGAATACCATCATCAGGAGCATCACATTTTGCAATTGATACAAGCAAAGAGTCAGGAGCACTTAGTACCCTGCTATCAGCAGAGTTCCTAATGGATGCCTGCAGTTACAACAGTCCAATAAAAATATGAATAATAACAAGGCAAATAGCAAAAAGTAATGTTCTTGTTCAGTGGGACCTGTAGCACTGTGTTCAACTCAAAATCATCATCCAATGAATCACCGTCATCCAATTTGTCAAAAGTCACAGTCAAAAACTGCTGCAACAGATCTCCTGCATAAAGAGGTGCTTAATACACTCCATGAACAATTTATTTTAAAATATATCATAGACACACAGGCCCAGAAACTACCAGAGCCTAGCAAGTATATAGCACGCAATACACCAAGCTCATCCATTAGTTTCCAGTCATTCATCAACTTCAGTAAAATATGCCTACCTACAGAATCAACCTGTAAAAAAAAGAGCATGCCATAGAAAAGTTACAGAAAGAAGATAAGCACATTTTTCGAGGTGAACCAAAAAACCAACCTGTTTCCTAATGTATACAATAAGACACTCCTGAATAATAATTGTGGGCAGTGGTGTCATCTTTGGCTTGGAAGATTGAACCCAGTGAAGAACACTAGACGCAAGGGTGCTATTTTTCTGGAAAGGGATGAGGTTCGAGACAGAGATGTTTTCCTGTGACAAACAGATGTTTTAGAGCCCATGTGATTTAAGATCCAAAAGAAGAACACTACCCAACCAATTTTACCTTAAAAAAAGGAAGAAATGTTGGAAATGGAAACAGGGATTCCAGAGTCCTTACATTATCTTCTAGATAAACATGTTCATACTTACTAAATTTGGAATTGAATGAGAAGTTAGTCCAGTTGAGCCTAGAAAATGTTCCTGTATTTAACAGATCCTCAGTGTCGTTTAGATTGGTATAATTTTCACTGAATGTGGAATTCCGAAGACTTTCATCATTCAAAGGGGGAAGCTGGGAATTCCTGGATATGTTTAGGTCATCCCAGCAACTCTTGTTTTGTAGAAGAAAATTCCTACTTAAAGTAAGGGCTGGATTTTTAGGGTAGAATCCTGGAACAATGGTAGCCTGATCCAATTTGAAATTATCATTTTCATTTGTAATCTCAGACTTGGAAGTGAACTCTCTTTGTATATCTTCCAGTCTACTATCTTTTACGATAACGTCAATCATGAATGCAAGCCAAATCCCGAAATTCCCTTGTAATGCATTTTTACTATTTTCTGTTTCAAGCTGCTGATCTTGTAAGTATGCTTCAAATGTTCTCAGAACTTCTTGAGAGAATAGGCAAGGCTTTGCCAGGCATTCATGTATACTTCTCCCATCACCAAGTAAACCCACCAAGGAAAGCAGGAAAACTTCCAACAAGGTCAGCATCCTCTTGCCCTGGTAAAGTACTTTTTGAAAATGAGCTGCTATTCCGTCATCACAACTATCAGCATGCTTTTCATCCTCAGATTTATGAGAGTCAGTGTATCCAGGACACTCTTCCACTTCATACATCATGTTAGCCATTGGATTGACAAACGTAGAATAATTCCCCATTCCTGCAAAATCAGTTGCATACTCATTGTGTCCATTAAAGATTGAAAAGCTATCACCCTGAACGTGTCGTACAAGTTGTAACGATTTCCCAGCAGATACAATGGCCTTGGCTATGTCTTTCAGGAACAATGGACAAACGGTAGCATCCATGTTATTTTGAACTATCTCTCTTACAGCACTGGACATACCAGGCGCCTTTTTAGCTGTTTCCCTCTTGTCTTGCATCACAAGTTTCTGATCACTCAGCAACAGAGAGGCACTGGGAGTAGGCTTATGTTGTGGTCTTCTGTAAAGATAACTCGTTTCCCAAAATTCTGGCTGATCAATAGAAACTACAGGATTGGAAAAGAAAAACATCTACAGAAAAATAATTAAGTTCAATAGAATGAATGCAACCATAAAGAGGAACAAAATAAATGACAAATATAACACGATCATCAAAGATCATTTGGAAAACTTATACTCCAGTCAACAAGTTCTGAGAACGGAAAGGGCACTATAATTCTAGGGCACCAAATTTATCAGATTAAGAAATGTAAATGAGGTCGATAAGAAAGCAACAAACACGGTCAAAAAGCTAAAAGAGAAATAGAAAACAGAGTATAAACTGTTATTAATATCTAAACATAAAAAGGGTGCGACAAAAAAATTATAAGTAATTTTATGGCAAAAGTATCAATCATAACCTTTAAAAAATTATGAAACATTACATGTATTAATATTTAGGAATCAGTAATCATGGTATTAAAAAAAGTCAAAAGCATAACAAGTTCAAGGAATATACAGCTTAGAAAGATTACATGGTGAACCTTTTTTTCTAAAAGTTTGGCAAAAAAAAAATTCAATAAAATCAGATTTTATCAGAGTGCAGTATAACCTTTTCAATTATTTTCGAAGAATTTTACACACAGCTGCAACTAGGGAAGCATGTTTTCTACTCTCAAAATAGTTTCCAACACTTAGTACAATTGGAAGTTAGAACCATGAAAGGACTAAAACAAAGTAAACATACTTTGAACATGTATGTGTAGCTAACTACCTCATCATATGGATCATCAAGAGCTCCTTCGCAAAGCCATGAATGAAGACCATCAATGTATGGCAGTAAGGTCCCTGTAAAAATGGCTACAAGCATATGATATTCCTCCTCCTGTTATAGGAAAGACATCAATCAACATAGGAAGCAAAGCAAACACGCTGATGTGAATAGGTAATAATAGTTTTGTAACCTCGCCATCTTGAACAAGAGAGGCTTCATTCAACTTCAAGAATAAATTGTCCAGGATATGAGCTGCAAATTCACCAGCTGGAACAGATGTTTTAGAATTCAAATAGGAGAAAGGAATAACTCCGTACACTATCTGATGTAGATATTCTGCCCCTGAGCAAACGCTGTGAAGTACCATCAATTTGAGTGTGGTAGAAAACAAATGAAACATTAGAAGCTATACCACAAACGAGTTCCCTAGAGCACAAGTCAGAACACATTAATCATCACAGTTATTTTGCTTCTCTAGCAGTACCAATATAAAAAAATTGCAAGACTGCAATGACTAGAATGCTATAAAATCAAGAACTTCACCAGCCAACAGAATGAGGTAGAGTTTTCCATCTATATTCAAATTAATATGTGAGAAGATCGCTCTTATGATCGAATTGATGTCAACTGTACATCTTTCTAAATGGATAATCAGATAGAAAATGTAAATTAAAGAAGGAAAAAGCAATGAATATGTTATTAAGTTGTTCTAGCAAACTAGAATTAAGAACATATATACAAAGATCATCAGTTCACAGCGACAGATCTCTCGGTGTGTAGCCATTTATGTTACCCAATGACCATAACAATACAACATTTTGAAGTATCCAGTAAGGATTTTGCATTGAAAAATATAAGTATCTGGTACAGTACAACATCTATTTTGAAGTATCGAGGTAACATAGCTATCCATAAACATGTAGAGAGCTGATGACTTGGGTAAATCAGTAGTAACGGAAGGAAACGTCAGATATTATCGTCTACCTTTCCACAATACATCAACCAAATATGAAATATGTACGATTGCATTATGTAACATTTATAAACATGAAAATCTTTGAAGATTTTTAATGATGACTCCAAAAAATTTCTTACCATGTGCTTTTTGTTTTTTTTATGGAAAGTTTGAAATCACTGAAAATTTTGTATGTACATGCTAAATAATGCATTACATTTTCAGCAAACAATTAAAATAAGGATATGGTAGAGTTTCATAAAAGATAAAGAGTTTTTAGATTCAGCAGGGACAAGCAATCCCTAGCTCATATCATACAAAGCAGGAATTACTTGGGAAATACCTTGACAACAAGCTCCCTACTTGTAGAAGTGTGGCAGTTACTTCAACACTAGATCCTGTAGAGTGTATCTCCTTGTCCAAGGAAATATCCCTCAACCTCTAATATCCAGATGAAAAGTACAAATTAACATAAAATCTTCCACATAACATCATGAGTTATTCTTGATATAGATCAAATAAGTAACATGTGATACCTTTAACCAGGAGGAGACACAACCAGCAAAAGCTCTTAGTGTGGGAATGGCATCATTAGAAGTCCCCACCTTTTTGACAAATAGTTCCACTAGCTTTAAACATGTCCCACCAAATATAAATCTATCCAAAACACCATGTAAACTAGTCTGGGAAAGGTGAGATACATGCATCCCAGTCTTCACACAAAACTCCTGCTTGTTGTTATCCCAATAAAACAAAGAACTTGAAAATCCTTGAAGCATCTGCAAGGCACTGCATACCTACACATGGGAAAAAAATTGCCACAAGCATTATGGAGACAAGCATAACAAAATTTGCACTAGTAAATATCCCCTACATATAACATTATCATCCAAAAGTGACATTTGTGACTACCAGTTCAGATTCATCAACTCTCAAGGCAGGCACAGCTTCACTGAAATGATGACCTTCTGCAATGCTACTATGAAGTCTAGAGATAAAACTCTGAGAAAAGCTTGAAATGCTTGGATCTGTGACTCGAAAAAAATAAGAAGACATTCCCTGCAATGGAGAAGATCGAAACAAGAATTTGTCATTAGATACCAATATGACTAAGAGTATATAAACTATAAAGTTTAAATTATCACTAGTTTAACCGCTTGAGTTCCTTGCTCCATAAGCCAAAAATATGAAGGAGATAATCAGGTTTTCACTAGGAGAGTAAAATTTACCAAAGAACATCCATGTTCAAACATAAGTACAAAAAACAGTATACATTTTCAAAGTTTAGATTTATATATCGATATTGATGAAGCCAAAATACAAGTATTACAAAGTTTGTAATACAAACTAATCCAGAAATGGATATTAACAATGTACACATAGGACTTGTTTATGCACAAAATTTGACAAAAATAGAATTCCAGAGTCAACAAAAATGACAAGGAATTGAAAAATAAAAGAAACTAATTTCCTATTAACTAAGTTTTCTACTGTTTGTACCTATTCAAACATTATTAACTTTACAATTGTTAACTTAAAAATCAATCAAATATCCAACTTCAAAATATAAATTTAAGTCATACAAAAATTCTTACATGTAGATCCCCCTTCACAAGTAATTATGCACTACTCTTTAATGAATGAGATTTATCTCCATCAAAAAAAAAAAGTACACAATAGAGAAAAATAATAAGCTCACATATGTGACCCGCAAGCATAGATTTTTTCCCTCGATAACAAGACCGTGCTCTTATAGTACATACGCACACACGTACCATCCTCACATACAATACAATAGTATTTTGATATTGTCAGATTTGAACTCCAAGAAGATGAAGAAACGCATATGCTATTTGCTAATTTCAGATGCCCAAATGATTGATTGTTGTTAATGAGAAGACAAGACAAGAATTTCTTCTTTTCTTTGCTTTTGATGCTCTCTTTTTTCCAGTTAGACAGGAGTTTTGAAGTATGCCAGCATTTCTGTAATTCTTCTACAGCATTTGCTGATCAATTATCGCTACAAGGAACTACAAGCAACATCAGTTTTCATGAGGGCTCTAGAGTAATCTCCAATTAATCTCTCCACATCTTTCCAGAATAATCCCTCAACTAGGAAGCCATCCTTGGTAAACCTGTCAAGAGAAAGCACATAGCAAATGCATGTGATAAGAGGAAACTTCTACTTTAGACATCCAGAAAAAAAACATATATTGAAACTTCCTTTCAGATGGTTCAACATTCTATGGCCTCTTTAAAAGTGAGAACCAGTACTTTCAAATATCAAGTATCAACCAACCATGAAGAATAGTACTCCAACTTCTCACAAATATTCAGTGTCATAGATTTTTGCATCTTAGAACTTGACTTCTCATTAAAAATAATGTATACCAACCACCTGACTTCCCCCAAACTGGACTTCTCACTAGAACACCATTTCCTCAAAACCATTAGAAGCAAAGACAAAAGGTAAGTCAACAACTAAAGCCAAGCAAGCCACTCTTATCATGCCAAGGAAGCTTCTTCCAAGTCCCAACTACTATTCCAAAAAACAAAAGAAAGGGCCATTTAAACGCCGTTTAAATATTTTTATATAACACCATTCAGTTTTGCACTTATACGGTTATTAAACTAATGGACTTTAAATGTCCATTTAAATGGATGTGATCCATTATACGGTCATTAAACTAATGGACTTTAGTTGAGGTAATTTGTTTGTTGCTCTGTTTCTTGCAGTCATAGGCCCTGGTGTTTTTGCTGCTTCTGGTATAATTTTGCTATATGTTTCAGCTGGTCTTGCTGTATGGTCGCTGGCTGCGTACATCAGGAAAATATGGAGAATATTGCTCAAGTGACCATTTCCTTTTTCAATGAAGCGTTATAATATGTCTCATAGTCATCATCCACTAGCTTCTATGATCCCATCACTTTCTTCCACTAAATTCATCAATATGCATCATTTAATTACCACAGATTTGTGAAACTTTGAAGGATATGTATCCAAGAGGAGTCAGGTCATAGGTTGGCAGCTTGGCATCATTAAGTGTGAAGATGCCCTAAATCAGCTGCAATAACATGGTGTTTGGGAAAGATGAGGGATGTGTTACCATTTATTTTTGGTTGTTAATTTATGTCATTGAGAAGGCCTGCAGGAGACTCACCTGTAATACAGAATCCTATTCTCTCCATAAGCAGCAGTATTACCATTTGGAATTGTTCCTAGAATCCCAAATCTTTTGACATAAAACCAACTTCTACATGTAGTTGATTCCTATATCAACTTATGGAATCTAGTTCAAAAGTCTACACATCCTACAAGAAACTTTCTTTTCGTAATGTTCATTAGATAACTTCTACAAAAACCACTCTGGTAAACAAGTCAATGGTATTTTATTTCAACGTTGAGAATATCTCAATTTAGCAATTCGTAGGAACTGAATGCGAGAATTAGATTCATCTGCGCCACAGTAAATTTCCAGACAAAAATTCAGAGACATGGAAATAATAATTTCAGCACTTACTACTTCCAGACGGGAGGAGGCTTCTTGGTCCTCTTGTAGTAGCGAGCAAGGCGATGGATCCTGCTCTCCAGCGTATTGAGGAAGTTTCTTGGTCTTCCAGCGGGCGTTGGCGGGTTAGGGCACCGGGGAGAGGACGCTGCGTCAGCGGATTGAGGAGGAGGAGGAGGAGGAGGACGGTTGCTGCGTCGGCGGGTGGAAGAAGAGAGGTGAGGATTGTGGGAGAGAAGAGGCGGAGTGCCGGCAGGGCACGGGGGAGAGAAATCCGTCAAAGTTCCAGGAAAGACATGGAAAAATAGGTCCTATTTGGTTATTAAGGTCCGAATTCACTTTCCGATTCCATTTCCTGCGCAAATAATAAGCTCCTATCATGTAAAATTACAATTTTCATTAATAATGTAGTTTTAAATAATGTATTTTTTAAATTAATTAATATTAATAAAAAATTTAATGAAAAACTATATTTTAAAATTAAATCAAGATTTTAAGAAGAAAAAAAACTAACCTCTTTTTCCTCTACGGAACTCCACTCTTCAAGCCCTTTTGCTCCCTCCACCCTTCTCCCTCTCACACTCCCTTACTCTTTCTTTTGACCACCGCCAATCCTCCACCTACCCCTCTTCTCGTCCACTTCTTTCTCCTCCTCCTCCTCATCTCTCCTTTCCACGTCAAGGAGGAAGAACCATGTTTTGAAATTACTTGATGGTGAAAAAAATAGATTTGTTAAATACTTTTTTGATAAACAACTCTTTAAAATTGTATTTTTTGATAAAACTATATATTTTGATCCAAACACTCTTTTAAACTACAATTTAAAAATTTTTTGTATGTACAAAGAGAATAAAAAATGTATTTTCAAAACTATAGCTAGAATCCTAAAGTCCATCCAAATAGACCTTCCGATTTTAATTGATCAAAAGAAATTCACTTTTTGTCTAAATCATTTTCATTTCTTTCTAAATACACAAACCTTCATAATGTCATATTTTATCTAGTACAAAAACATTAAGGCACTGCTTAATTACCTTATAAAACTGTACTTTTTACTAATAATGTAGTTTTTTTTAATCCAAATTAATTAATACTATTTGGATATTAACAAAAACTTTAATTGAAAACTATGATTTAAGACTAAATCAAGGTTTCGAGAAAAAGAGATATAATCTCCTTTTTTCTTCAAAACTCTATTTTTCGGACGCCCTTCTCCTCCTCCCTTCTCTCTCTCATTCGACCATCGTTGTTGTCAAAACTTTGATCATCTCGCAAAACTTTGTTTCTTCCTTCTCATGTAGCTGCCATCATTGTCGTCGTTGCTTCTATAAATTCTATTATGGATGGTACCTCTCTTCTCTCTCTCTCTCTCTCTCTCTATGTGTGTGTATGTATATTGGTAATAGTGAGGGTCAACGATGAGGCAATGGATGTTATAGTTGTTTTTCTGAGGTTTAGGAAGATAGGTACTCTTTCATTTAGGGATTTTTTGAATATGAACCCCACATCGGATGCTTTTGGATGTTATGGAGTTGTTTTCCCATTGAGGCATGTAGGTAGTTAGACTTTTGGATTTGAAGTATGGGAAAAACAAACTAGGGCAAACAATTCTTTACCTGGTGTTCGTGTACATGGATGTTGATCCCAAGATGTTCATCCAAAGCTTTCGCCCAAACTATCAAGCTTTGCAAGGGCCTAGCTTTCTACCATGGCCATGGAATTCTTTACAATGACCTAAAGCCTCACAATCTATTGATGGACAAGAAGACATTGAAGCTCAAAATTGCAGACTTTAGGCTTAGTTGAGTGGTAACCATTTCACTAGTGTTCTCTATCTTCTAATATATGCTTAGCGAAGCAATAATGATAAAGGCTGACGATGTGGCTGCATTCTGCGTCACATCGACACTATCTCTTCGAAAGTGGTTGCAATTAGTATTTTGTCCACCATCACCAAAAAGAAATGATGCAATTGTGACATTCCATTTGCTAATATTGGGTCCTATTTTTACTCGATCACAGCCACGTACCATCGAAACTATTCTACCATGAGATGAAGGATGATGCCACCTAATTATAGTTTTAGTATTGTTATGGTTGTTTGTGTTGGTCTATGACATGGGTAATTAATGTTAATTTTACTCCTGTAACTAGCAATGGTTTTGTTGCAACAAATATGGTTACAATGTCATTAGTAATCAATCAGAGTGGCCAGTAAACAAGAATGGTTACAATGTCAAGGAACGCACTCATGAGATCTTGACACTGTGGCATAGAGCTCCTAAGGTGTTACTTGGTGCATCACACTACTCAATACCATTTGATATTTAATCTATTGGTTGCATATCTGCTTAGCTAGAAACTTTGAACTGCAATAGCTACTTCACATATTTAGGTTACTTGATACCCCAAATGAAGAAGCATGGCTGAGTGTAAGTAAGTTAACAAGCTAGCATGAGTATCCTCAATGGAGCCCAAAGAAACTTTCCTCGATCATTCCCAATCTAGTTTTTGGATTCCAATTCTCATACATATATATTTTTATTCATAAATGTCTCATTTTTTTCTACATTAATAAAGAGTTGCTTGTATTCTTTTTTAATTCAACTGAGATTTTCATATATGGACTTGATGATTCATGCGTGGTACTATTTCCAACCATACTCTCTATATTCGTTGAGCAAGAACCTCAAATGAGAGTTGTATATTGATATTTCTTATAAATAATACTTTTAATATTTGTTAGTTTTTTGTTATTAGAGAACCAATATTCTTAACTTATTTAATCTTTTTAACCATTCTCTTTATATTACTCTAAGTATGGCAATTAAAAGATTTTCAACGTTTGTAACGCGTGATCATGGTAAAATAAGAGGTGGCTTTACTATAGGAGAGAACTTTATTGGTTTTGACACTAGAGAGGTTAATTCTAGTAGAGGGATATTTACTAGATTTGACACTGAATGAGCTAATTCTAGTAGAGGGCCATTTGCTAGATTTAACATTAGAGAGATTAATTCTAGTAGAGGATAGAGTTTTGCTAATGCAATACGAAATTATGGTGTTGATGATAATGAAGATAAGCCTAATTTAATTTTTATTATTATGTAATATTACATTAAATTATGTTCTTCATGTTAATATTTTGTTATGGTTATTTAAATATGGACAATAAGAATGAGACCGATACTTCAAAAGTTTTATAAAATGAAGCTATGGAGACTGTCTTAGTTGATCATAATATGTCAAAATATGGTGGCCAAAATGGGTGGACTAAGGAAATGTGGAGAATGATGATTGAACAATTTAATGCCCACTTCTTAGGATTGAGGTTATCTATTGTACAAATTAAGCAACACGAACAAACTTTGAAGAAGAAAAATAATATAATATTAAAGATGTCCATCTACTATGGAATGAGATGAAATCCAGATAAGAACATAATTTGTGGACATCTAAATGATTGGAAGTGATATATTAGAGTAAGTTTGTTGATTCTCTAACTTAACTTTAGCATATAATTTATTATTATTTTTAATTTACATACTTGATTTATCTTATAGAATGTACAAGACTCAAAAGTATGAAAAAAGAAAGCTTTTCCTCACTTCACACGACTTCATGACTTATATAGAGGTAAACATGCTAACTTTTTATAGTTTCTATTTTTTTTTAAATATATATGGTTATCAATGAAGTAGTATGGACTTTGAGAAATATATTATGCTACTTCTTAGCAAAATTCTAGGAATGGAGTGGTAGATAATTAAACCATTACAATTTTTGCCTTTACAAGTTCTTTTACAGTTAATGCCAATAATTTCTTTAATGCTATATACAACAACTAACATTTGAAAATATCTGAAATTGATATCTAGCTTTTCAAAACAAAAAGAAAGAATGACTGAAAGCTAGAAAGAAAAAGAAGACAAAGGAAAATGCAAGAATTTACTACTTGTCCAAGATTGATTCAATACTTAGTAGTTGAGGCAAGGATTTAGTGTTTGTCTAAGAATTTGTTTGAGGATGTCACGCCCCAAATTTTCCACAATAATTTAAACAAATTAAATTACGGGAAAACTAAAGCTAAACAATAAAATATCAAACCACCAGGAACCTGTGTGTGCGGCTAGCAGACTCCAGACTATATGCACTACGCTA
>JAMKQA010000074.1:0-48609 GCA_024699735.1 Posidonia australis
TCTCCTCCCCATGGCCTCCTCTCTGCTCAGTGTGCTTAAGGGTAGGCATCGATGTGCAGTGGCTTGTGGTGGTGCGTGGAGCTTGAGCGGAGCACTCCCGTGGCCGTGTTGCATCGGATTTCGCTAGAGTCAGCGAGAGATCGTCGGAGCTCATGTCAGGTACACATCTCCAATCCCTATAATAGAGAGCATGAAAATGATAGAAGTTGATTGGGTTGCATGAAATCTAGTTAAATTTACATTCCTAGAATTTATTGTGATTTTATGAGAATTTATGGTGGATTTATGGGCATTAATGCTGGTGGTTGCTTTTTGGGTCCTTTTGACCCTTCTGCATTTGTGAATTTATATCTTGATGCCTGGTGAATGGATTTTGGTTTTGTTTGTGTGGATTTGGAGTAGACTCAAGGGTCTACATCTTATGCTTTATGCAAGATTTTCGGTGTTTGTTTAGGAAGTATGATTGGAGGTCCCAGTTAGGGTGATTTCGGAAGATAAGGTTTGGGCCGTTTTCTGTGTTTCGCAGAATTCAGCATACCGAACTATTTCGATATGCCGTTTCTCTATCAGATTAGGTCCTCTGGTCAAAATTCGGTCATCCGATTTTGGACAGTGGCCCGAATCAAGAGATTTCGAGAGATTTCGGTCGACCGAATCATTTTCGGTATACCGAATTTGGCTTAAGTGTTGACCGTTAACCTGATTCGATCAATCGATCTAGATCGGCCTACCGAACCAGGGATTTTCGACATACCGAACCTGTTTTAGACATGCTGAATGAGTGCCCAAATAAGTTTATCAAATCTGATTTCTGAGGGTGTGATTGCTCACGAGCTCTTCTCCCTCCTTTAAAGCTAGCACTAGCTGAATGAGGGGGATGCATCTCTCACACTCCCTTTGGCCCACGCTCCTCCGTAGGTTGTCCCCTCTCCCATTGGCGATTTCTTCCTCCGGTGACGCCTCCTCCACCGATTCTTCTTCCCTTGGTGGCTAGGGCTTGGCTTCACCGGGTTTCTCTCCTCTAGTGGTTGGTGCTCTGCTCTTGGGTGGCATTGTAAGGCTTTCGTGGCAAGGTGGGATGGTTGAAAGTCATGGGTCCTTGACATGGTTTCATTGTGGTTTTCAAGGGTTTCCCGACAATGATTACTCCTCCCCACTGCTCAGATGTGCTGAGGTGCTGGATTGGCATGCTCTCTGGCAACGACTAGGAGAAACTACGATGTTGGGGAATCTCTGGGCGTCTCTTGAAGATTGGGGATATCGAGGTGAGCCGATATCTCCTAACTACCGTGTCTAGATTCTAGAAACTGACCCACCATGTATTCCAGTTTGGTCGTGAGGAACTGACTGTCACCTTGGAGGAGACCAAGCGAATCTGTGGCCTGTCACGACTGCTAGGGCCTCCGGTCTTCATGTGCTGGGATGGGTATGCATCTGTCCTTTCTCAGCTAACTGGCCTGAACACTGCAGAATGTGGGAGGCGCTTAATCTATACAAACGGCTCTGAACCCATGCTGCGCTTGGACTTTCTTGATGAAGTAGTCATGAGGGGCTCTGTGCTGGGTGACAACCTTTGGTTGCACAGCTTCGTCCTCTGTTTTCTTGGGGAACTCATATTCAGTCAAGGCTGGATGACCGTAGCGATTGAGGTAGCTGAGGTCACTTTGGCAGTGGTGAGCAAACAAATAGATCTGGCCCCCGTGATCCTATCTTAGAGTTACTGGAGCCTGGATCGTGCTCTTCACTGGTGTCGCCATTTCTACAGCTGTGGAGCATTAGTGCAGGTAACTATGAATTCTGCTGTGATTGTCATATCTGTATACTGACTTAATGCTTGGACAAGTGTGGTTGGTGGCTCACATGGGAGTTGAGGTCCTGCGCCTTCAAAGACCAACATTTGAGGCCTACCTCCAGAGCGAGCATTCTCGGACCACTTTTGGAGTACGAGAGTTCTATGAAACACTGGAGGGGCTGTCTAGGAGTCCAATCACCTAGCGGATTGTCCCATCAACTACGGAGCCTTTCACTGCATTCTTCAATGGTACTGACATGATGGTGGTCGTTCTTCCTGGCCTGACTAGATGAGTGGAGTATCACCCTACTCGCGTCCTGCACCAGTTTGGTTTCCGCCAGGATGCTTTTGAATAATCTCCCATGCCTACTATCTTCCAGCTGTATCCTCAGAATTCTACTACTGAGTAGGCATGAGCTGTCATGAGCTTCAGAAGATATGAGTGGTATGACACCAGCTTCGGGTCTTTTGTCTTCCAACTCCCGTTCACCTGGGATATAATCAACAAGGCATCACTGTGGACTTGCAGTTCCCGTACACCGTGCTCTAATGCATCCTGCAGGCCAAGGATGCATGCTTCATATTCTGCCTCGTTATTGGTGCACTGGAACGACAGCTTCTTGGAAAACAGGATGAGCTGTCCTTTCCTTTCAGCCTGTCTCATCGTGCTGACCCAATACAGCGCCCATGGAGTGCTGTGTAACTGATAAGTAGAGGACGAGTGGCCGTCCCGGCGTCGAGGGGACCAAGATGGGTGGCCTGGCTAGCAACTGTTTGATCCTATTGAAGGCGGCTTGGCACTCTGCACTCTAGGTGATCTGAGCACTTTTCCTCAGGAGCATGAAAATTGGCTCACATATGGGAGTGAGCTAGGCGATGAATCGGCTGATGTACTATAGGTGCCCAAGCAAACCTCAGACCTCTTTCTCTATGGCTGGAGATGGCATATCAATGATGGCTCTGGCTTTATTGAGGTCGACCTCAATTCCCCTTTGGCTAACTATATACCCCAAGAGCTTTCCTGATGTGATGCTAAACACACATTTGCTGAGATTTAGTCGGAGCTTAAACTTCCGCAGGCGGTCAAATAGCTTTCTCAGGCAGGCAAGAGGGTCGTCAGACTCCTTGGATTTGGCAATCATATCGTCTACGCACACCTTAATGTCCTGGTGCATGAGGTCATGAAAAAGTGTTGTCATTACTCTATGGTACGTAGCACCGGCATTCTTAAGTCCGAATGACATCACTCTGTAGCAAAATACTCCCAAAGGAGTGATGAATGACGTCTTCTGCCATTCAGAAATGATTGTAGCCTGAAAAGTAGTCCATAAATGATAACATTTTGTGCCCCACGATGTTGTCCACCAGTACATCAATGTGAGGTAGTGGGAAATCATCTTTTGGGCTCACTTTGTTGAGGTCTCTATAGTGAATGCACATGAGAACCCGACCGTCCTTTTCCGGCATAGGAACCACATTGGCTAGCCATTCTGGGTAGAGGACGACCTTTAGGAATTTGACCTGGTGTTGTTTCATGATTTCCTCTTTTAATTTGAGAATCCATTACGGGTGCCATCTTCTGAGTTTCTGCTTGACTGGCTTGGCGTCCGGCTTCAATGGCAGAGTGTGCACTACTACCTCAACATCCAGTCCGACCATATCATCGTAACTCCAGGCAAAAACATCACTGTACTCCTTCAAAAATGTGATAAAACCTGTCCTTGCATGTGGTGACAATCTAACACTGATGCTGACCTCCTTAACGTCACTTAGTGTGCCAATGTTCACCACCTTCGTGTCCTCCTCGACATGCAAATTCGGACCTTCTGGATCGTCGTCGTAGGATGGAATTTTGGCGCATCTTCTGAATCATCGACGCCTGTGTCGTCCACCTCCCCATATGCTATCAGTTCTGATAACACCTCCTCTTGGAATACCTGGTCGGTGACATCAAATGAGAGGATCTACTCCGACTCCTGCCCCTATTTACGCTTGAGGAGGGTCACGTTGACTCTGGTATTCTTGTAGCTGCACAGCGCGGACGTCGATCCTGCGCTCTTCTGCTCTGCTGTGGTGCTGACCCGTTCTTCCCCCTCCACTACAGTACTTCTAATATTTTTGTTTTTTTGTATTTTTCTGATTTTTTTTGGGTTTTCTGTACTATTTACAATAATCTCCCCCCAACAGTCGTCTGGCTAGTGACCGCTCTAGGGGTTGCTCTGTGGGCACTCTGAGGAGCCTACCTCAAGGTCTTTTTTTTTCTACTCCTCGCCTATCTGAAGGCGAGGCTTGTGCTGCACATACCACCTAGACCTGCCTCCCGACTACTTGGAGATCATCTCCTGTAGTCTAGTCTTGACTGCTCTACCCTCCTCCACAACCATGATTACTGAAGGACCCTAGTGATTCTAGGGTGGGGTGAGTTCTGGCTCTGATGCTACTATTTTCCCCTTCCTCTTCCTTTCCTCTTCGGCTGCGTCTTTCGCCAAGACTGCTAGTTGTTCCTGGAATAGCACTTCCAGGTCATTGAGCACTATGTCTACATGGGTCTTGATGGCTGCACACTCCTCCTCGTCCAAGGCGACGTTGACATAATAGGTGCACGATTCTGACTACACTAAAGGTCTGGGATCAGGAAGGGCTAGGATATTACTGTTGCTGTACTGCTGCATCTGGACCGCTACTACTATGACTGAAGCTGACTGTGATTGTGGTACTGCTGTGACTGAAACTGGCTGTGACGGTGGTACTGCTGCTGCTATGACTGACTATAGCTGTGATATTACTGCTACTATGACTGAAGCTGACTGTGACTATGGTACTACTGTGACTGAAATTGACTATGACAGTGGTACTGCTGCTGTTGTGACTGACTGTGGCTATGATACTGCTGCTGCTGTGACTGACTGTGGTTGTGATACTACTGCTGCTAGGGGTAGCAAAGCTAGATAAGGAGATGCAGGGATTGTTGCCTATTGCTGCTCTGTTCTGCCTGCGGGGTCTAGCTCAACTGTGCTCAAGGTATCTTCATTCGTGTAATAATCCTTGATGCAGACCCACTCGAGGTCTTCTTCTAGACTCTACTATTGCTGCACCACGACGACTGGAGACGGATTCCTGTTCGGGTCCATCACACCTGCACTAACGAAGTTAGTCAAATCCCGAGGGACAAACAACCTTCACTGCCTGCGTGCGCCTCCTCGTAGTCCTTGGTATCCAAATCCTTTGCAATCTCTTCTTTCCTCTGCCTCGACGGGCTCTGTGATCCCTTGACCGTATCGCCCAAGTAGTGCTCCCTTCTTGTATACCCATCGATGACAAAGGTTCTCAACCATCAACCGTGGGTGGCTATGAATAGACAAGAAGCTAACACGCTCGAATTCCGGAACAAAATTGATCGGTTCAGAATGGTTAACACGATAAAGGACATCCGACGGCTTGGGATCAAAGTGGACTGTCTCAACATTGACTGAAGAGACTGCATCAACCCCATCCTTCTCAAAATCCTTTGCCATGACAACAACAATGTTGTCGCCATAGCAGAACTTGATCATACGTGCAAGGTTGATGGGATGACTTGATGCTTGTGCAGCCAAGGGCGCCCAAGCAAGAGGTTGAAAGCGGGTTTGAGATCAACAACGTAGAACTCAACGTCAAACTGAGCCAGACTGACAATCAAAAGAATGACCAAAACCCCCAACGCGTCGTGGTGTGTGTTGTCAAAAGACGTCATCCCCTTGACAACTGGTGTAATGTCCTCGACTTTGAATCCAATTTTTGTCATGGTGCGCAAGGGGTAGATGTTTAGACCTGTGCCGTTATCAACCAGTGTTAAGGGGATTCGAAACTTCTAGAACTGCACAATGACGAACAGTAGTTGGTTGTGATTGGTTCCTGCTGGGGTCAACTCCTAGGACGAGAAGGAGATGACCTACGACATTGCGATCATGCCTACCATGTTCTCAAGGGTTGTGGACTCAATGGTGGGGGATACATGAGCCGCCTGGAATACCCTGAGGAAGGCTTCCTGATGCTCAGTCGAGGTGTGGATGAGGTCCCAAATGGATATGTTGGCTTTAACCTTCTTGAGCTGGGAGGTGAGATCATCCGGGGATTTACTGGTAGTGCTGGTGGAGGTTTTAGAGGTGATTTCTTCGGTGGTAGGCTTAGCAGGTTGGCTTGCTTGCTGAGATGGATGCGACACTGGGTGGCTTGCCCTGGGGACTGGAGTTGGGGGCTTGTACACTCGTTCGGACCGCATGATTTCTGCACACATTTCTGTGGCATAGTCATATAGTACTCGGTGGGTATCCCTAATCAAGTTAATGACTAGAGGAGTACATGCCGCCAATTCTAGTTGGGCCAATGGTTGGTTGGTGGGAGGCATGGTGGAGTAGGCTACTATCTGGATGGGTTGGGTAGGAGCTGGCTGAGGTCTGGCTTCAAGGCAGATGAGCTGAGCTGGGGGAAGTTGCATGGTAGGCGAAGCGATTGCGCGCTTTGTCTTGGAGGCCAGGTGAATCATGCCGACGACAGACTCTGAACTAGAGAGGAAGGAAAGATACTGCTGAGAAGGGAACGGTTCAGAGCCAAGGTGGATAAGATCGGATGGATCTAGCTGGGTAGAGCCGAATCCAAGAGGAAAGAGGTAGTGAACCCCTGAGGTCCCAGGTGCTCCCGGATGGGGGTGCTGAGGGAGAGGCTGACTGACAATGCTAGGGTGTGGCTGTGCTGGTGCTAGTGCTGGTGCTTGTGTTGGAGCAAGTGTAGATCCTGCATCCTGAGTGTTAATGACAATGACCTTGTGGTCAATGAGGTCCTTTATGGCATTCTAGAGAGTGAAACAGTTGTCCGTCGAGTGCCCCGAGGCCCGATGGTAACTGCAGTACAGATTCACTTTATACCACGCCGGCAATGGGCGAACGTCCAGGTACCTGAGGAGCGACTGCACCTTGGGAAGGATGGCACTCAACGACGAGTGGGGTGAAATCTCAATCGAGTCAATAGGGCCTTCCCTATGGGGGGTGTTGTCCTTGCCTTGCCGGTGCTACGGGCTACACTAACTCGGCTGTGGTAGTGATGTGGTGTGTGTGGGGTGTCCTACATGCTGGTACATAAACTACCGGATTTTGAGCAAGCGGGCCCACCGCATTCACTGGCAGAGCAGGGGACCCAAGGTACACAACTGTGCTCTTCGAGGGATCCCTCTTCTTCGAAAAGCTGGAGCTGGAGCCGTTGTTGTTGTTGCTGCTATTGTTGTTATTGTTGTCGGCGTTGTGGCTGGAGGTGGTTGCTTGCTTGGCAAACGCGGTGAGAGCGGGAAGCTGCCACTTCGTAGCGAGCCCTCCACGTGGATGCCGGCTCTAATCATAGAGGAGAAAGTGATGATAGGCTAGATGCTAAGCAAAGCCCCTGTGGCTACCTGTGCCCCACAGATGATCATTTCGATAGACTCCTCGTCAGAGGGTCTATCCTTGACATGTGAGGCAAGGGCACGCCAGCGCTTGACGTACTCTTCAAATGGTATGAGGGGCTTCTACTTGGTGGCAGCCAAGTCCTCCCTCTTGGGAACTAGGTTTAGGTTGAAGGAATACTATTCCAGGAACGCTTGGGCTAAGTTGTTCCAAGTCCAGATGGTCGCCATGTCCAAAGAAGTGAACCACTTCAAAGCAGGGCCAAAGAGACTCTTCTGGAACAAGCGGATCAACAACATTTCGTTAGCCTAGAACTGAGTGAGGTCACTATAGTATGCCCTCAAATGGGAGATTGGGCAGCCTTTTCCAATGTATTTTTCAAAATCAAGGACTTGGAGATTTGATGAAAGTGTTGCCTCTGGGAAATAGTGGAGGTTCTGGAACTGAAAAGACTGGCAGTCCCCACACTGCTCTTTCCAAATAACCCATCTTGGAAAGGAAGGCATCTTGGGTCGCTGCTATTGAGACTAGCGTAGCCTGGGTGGGTACCACGTAGGCCATGTGGGTCGCATCGAGGTTCTCCTTGGGATCCACCATCATACCACTTGGTGTCATGGCATGATGGTCGGCATACCCGTGTGGGTGAGTGGTGTGGTGCGAGATGCATGGGGGAACCTGTGACTGATGTAGGGATGGAGGGTAGGCAGTATGCTGTGTTGTGAGTGGTGCGGGGTTTATGGACGACAGCTGCTATCCTTGCGCGTGTCCAAGTAGCGAGACAAGAGGGTGTTGCACCCCTGCCAGGCCGAGGGGCTAGCCACCAAGTGCTAGAGATGCATGCTGTGACGAATGAGATGAAGGTGAAGGATGCAGGATCGACAACCCCGTCGCCTGACTAGTGAGGAGCTGGGGTGACGATCAGGGAGGTGTAGTGGGTGCAGAGTGGAGCACTAAAGCCGAGGGCGGCAAGACCTCAGGGGGAGGAGAAGTTGGGAGCAATGAGGAGTCCAGTGAGAGTGCCATGCCCTGTAGCTTTTGGGTGAGGGCCAAGAAGTACTTGGCTTGCATGGCTGGGCTCCCATCAGTAGCAGTACCGAGGGACGGGATTGTCAGCGGAGCTGACACAATAGAAGGTAAAAGGGAGGCAAAGTGTCCATGAGGGACGGATGCTACCAAAGAGGCTACAGTAGCCGGCTGGGTAGTCAAGACAGATGGGCCCAACAGAGGGAGAGACATCGGCAGCTCCGGAGCTCGGGTGGCGGTCACTGCAACCAACTCGGTGACAGGCTCCAGACCGAACAGGGTCTGCTAGTGTCCCGACACAAAAGGGTAAGATGCCCCATGGGCCCGGAAGAGGCTAACATGGGGTGAAGAGGCAGCTGAGGAAGCCAGGAAAAGGGACAAGGGGGCCGAAGTGGCGATACCTTAGGAGGAGTTAGCAGAAAGAGCCTTGCTGATGCGTTAGGCCATGACGAAACATGAGCGAGTGCGAATAGGGCTACTGTAGCTGAAGGAAGGACGGATCTTATGACGAGCTATCGTCGAAAGCGACAAAAGCTTGGGGAAGACTGAGAATGGGTGTCACACAACAAGGAAACTGAGAGGAGATGCTCGAGCTCGGGTCAAAGGACTCGTGTGCAAACTTGTCGATAAAAGAGACAAG
This sequence comes from Posidonia australis, assembly GCA_024699735.1. NCBI lineage: Eukaryota > Viridiplantae > Streptophyta > Magnoliopsida > Alismatales > Posidoniaceae > Posidonia > Posidonia australis. The sequence continues at coordinate 8,870 of JAMKQA010000074.1, forward strand.
AGCAGGTATCAAAACCTAAGGATAAGCAATGCAATGTTAATTAAGTGGTATGAATGGCACACATGCACATGGATGCAACTAACATGCACTCTCTTACCGTCTAAGTGTTTCCTAGGAGGCTGTCTACTCTAGATGCTCTCAGGGTGAACGGGTCTCCAACTCAAGGCAGAAAGTAAAGTTCCGTCCCATGCAAAAGCTATGGAATGGTGGTGCGTTGGGAGCCTCGACCCTGCCAAAGCGTGGGTTGTACCCTCTACTAACATCGACACGACCCCGGACAAAAGGGGACAGCCCAGTATCAAATCCTACGCTAAAGCAATAGGACAAGAGAACTGGAACTGGCCTTCGCAGACTATAGGTGGACTCAGAGGAGAGAAATGCATGCTCCTATATGGTTCAATCATGCAATATGCCTTTGTATCTTTTACTTGCATTTTATTAACCAGAGGGGAAGAGAGTTCGAATTAGTCTCTAGTTTTTCCTTATTAATTATTTCACTGAGTTTGTGTGTTTTATTTTAAACTAGAAGGGGAAAGCAAACTTGTCTTTATTCTCCTAGTCATGTCAAATGCAAAAAGGAAAGAAAACACACAAGTAAGGCAAGCAAGCAAGCAAACAACATGCAAAAGGCATGATCATGGCATGTGCAAGTGTCGTGTATCAAGATAGTGAAAAGATAAACATCGAACACATCATAAAGCATGTATCATGGCATGTGCATTGTGATGTGGACATATTATCTTGGTGTAAAGTAAAACATACATCATCCATACGGCATAACATATCAAGTGCATACAAGGAAAACCATGCAGGCGAGAAAGAACCGAAAACGAAAGCTGGAGTCTGTCTTTCCCTAGCGGAGTCGCCAATTCCTGTGACCATGCCGATGGAGGGGAACCGCGCTCTCCACGCGATCGATACCGCATGGGAGTTGGTAGGGCCACGGCGAATTTGGCAAATTCCGAGGATAGAAAAACGACTCGAAAACACTGGAAAGGGATATGAACGTAAAATGTGGAGTCGCCACCTAGTCTATTTAAAACGGAAAGATGAGGAAAACCGTATCGAAAAGAAACAAAACTCAAAATCGAATGTGAAATAAGATGACTCATGCCAAAAGGATTCGACACACGGATCATTGTGAACAAAAGAAAGGATAAGTACTCCTATTACGTGCGGGGATGGTGTTAGGCACCCCCGTACGCCTGACGAATTGGTCTTTCTCGGAATCTCACTCGCATGCATGGAAATGTAGGCACTTAGATGCCGATTAATGGGGTTATAAGGATGATGCAAGAGAAATAAATTATACGATTAAAGAAACAAACCAAACTAAAAGGAAAGCACAATCGAAATGGGAAACAAAAGCAAAACATGAGGTAGAAACAAGGTGGGGCCCAATGGCTAGGCTGGGCCAGATTTTATCCCTAGATAACCCACGCATGTGCCATGCACAAGCCACTCGCGTAGCCACGACACGCATCCCTAGAGATGTCATGGCTGTTTGCCATCATTGCCACATCCACAACACACAGGTATTACTATGGAGGGCTAACAAGATGCAAGCGAAGTAAAACATGCTAAGGTTCATATATGAGCTAAAATCGAGAAACCATTATATGTAGGAATACTTAAACAAAAAAAAACAAGAGGTTCAGATGAACCTGAGAGAAAAACAATGCTGGACAAAACACTTATGCAGATGCGGCCAAAGTAGGGAAGATGAGGCCATGGCTTGGTCGAGTCTGACCCTGTCCAAGCCCTAGCCAATCCGCACATGTGGGGCGCACTAGTGAAACAGGGGCCAGACCTTCCTCCTTTATCACCTCTTCCTCGGGTAGTGGAGCATCGTTGGACGACGAAGGTCGTCTGGGAGCTTGGGGAGACATCTATGACATGATGCAAATGCAGAGAAGTATTGGAAAGCCTTGGGTTCTCCTCCCCATCCCCGTTGCCGGCATCAATGTCGACCTTCCTCCAGCGAGCCTCCACAGGAGGTTTCCGGCTTGGGAGGTTGGCTCAGCCACTCCGAGGAATGATGCGAGAAGAGGGCAGCCATCGGGACATCAGTCTGAGTGTTCAATGGCCTGTGTGGCCTCATGCCGGCATCCAACGTCTGACGATAGTGGGTGAGGTGCGGGATGCGAAAAAACGATGGAAAAACCACAAGGAAATGATGCAGGAAAATAAAATTTACACCCCTAAGTTATCCTCTAGTGAGCCTCGGAGAAGATGTTACCAGTTGGTGGCCAGTGGAGCATTGTCGGCGTCGACAGACGGAGAACTCCAACGTGGGGCTAGACGGCTGCCACAAGGCTAGGGTTGCTTAGGGATGGCTCAAGAAAGCCTAGAGATGGTTAAGGGTGCTTTAGGAGGAGCTCGGGACACTCGCCGCGGGTGGTGGAGGAAGGCTACTGGAGGCTTGGGTGTTGGGTTCAGGCTCTCCGGTGAAGCTCTCTCTCTATTCCTTGGGCTCTCCTCTAGCCAAAATGCTCGGGTGTCCTTAAAGGAGCACGAGGGGGGGTTTTAGTGGTGACTCGTGTCGTGGTAGGTGGTGGATGGCAGGGCAAGGCTCACCGGCGCCGCTGCAGGCTTTGCGTGACGGCGGAAGCGGCGTAGGGTGTGGGAGGCCAATGACATGGTGTGGGAAAGCTGAGGGATGTCAGGCATGTCGAGAGACAAGTCGACATTTCATGCACGACATCGCTCATACAAGGTACGAGGTCGTACAGCGAAAGCGACCAATCAGGCGACGCCCGCCTTACTGCCCTAGCCCTGACACGCGCATGGGCCGCGCAAGCGGGCTGCACATGTCATTGGGCCAGAGCACACGGGATGGGTTTTAGGTGCTGGGCTTAGTTGGATGAATTGAATTAAGGGTAATTAGAGGTTTTTTGGGTTGGCTTAGGTTCATGGGTTTGGTTAGGGAACTAGGGTAAGTCTAGGTCAGCCGTCCAGTTGCGCTCTCTGCCAGATCCACCTGCCAACATTAGCTAGAAACAGGGGTGTCTACAGAGGGTTTTCCGGATTGGCTTGTTTTGCCCCTTTGAGTGGGATTGTGGGCTATTAGTGATCGTCCCATGAGACACCTGATGCGCCGCTTTGTCGAGGTTTTGGAAGAGTTTTCAAAGATATGAAAATAATTTTGGAAAGTGAATTTCAAAGAAATAGTTGGCCTATTTTGGAAAATGTTTTCTTGGTTTTTTATGTGCTGGCCGAGACAGTGTGGAATCGTGTCGTCGGAACCAGGGAATGTGACGACATTCTCGGGTGGTCGGGTGCGACTCCCTAGTTGAGGTCAGGGGCCGAGATACTTGAGGCTGAGGGACATCGAGTCTTGGAGGTATAAGACTCCTTGATTGTCGTCTCAAGGCTAGGGTTGAGGTCCACAGGTTGAGGTATCTTATGGCATAATGGAGAGGTATGATACTCCTACTGTCGCTGTAAGCACTAAGACTTGGGTGTCGTCGGGTGTGGAGGTATGACACTCCCTCCTAAGCACCATGTGTGGAGGACACAGTAAGGAGGCGGACCCTGTGGTTGCCAGTGCGGGAGGGACACGTGCCCCGTAGCTGATAGCGTCCTAACATACAGGACAGCCTTCCTAAGGAGGGGTTGGCTCTGTGAGGGTTCTCCAAGTAGGGAGGATCACGGGACGGTGATCGCTCCTGCATAAGGTGGCTTCACCGTAGCAGTGTAGAATGTCGTGGTAGCTCCTCGGTGGAATGTGTGTGGCCAAAGTTTGGTTGCCTGGCACCGGACTTCCAGACTCACTAAGTGTGGTTTTGGCCATTGAGGGCCTTCGCTTGTGGTTTTGGGCTAGTAGAGCCCCGGTTGTGGTTTTGGCCGGTGTGGGTGTGGTTCGTGAGGTTTTGAGAAATAGTTTGCGAAATGAATTTAAAAGAAAAGTAATTATGATTTGCTTTTCGCGGTTTTCGTGAGGTGCGTACTGGGTGACTCCTGTCACACATGCATTTTCCTTGTGGTTTTGGTTTGCAGGTGTAGACATACGGTTGGTTTAACGTAATGCATATAGTCTGGAGTCTCCTAACCGCACACACAGGTTCCTGGTAGTTAGATATTTTCTGTTTAGCTTTAATTTTCCCGTAATTTAATTTGTTTTAAATTATTGTGGAAAATGAGTGGCGTTACAGTTTGGTATCAAAGTTCCAGGTTCACTAGGTTGCACAACACCTAGGGTATCCAGTCTAGAGACTCCATAGGTTTTGCATGCATGGTAAAGTCTGCACCTAATTTTTCGCCATGGTTTTCTGATTGTTGTTTTGTCTATGGTGCAGGTACTTTGCCTTTCTCTGGTAGGATGCCTCCTCGTGGTCATAAGGGCAAGGCCCCTATCGGGGAGATCGAGCCCCGAGAGGACACAGGTGAATGGAAGGTGGTTCGTGCAGAACTGAGGAGTTTCGCACACGGGATCTCTCACGCGTTCAGCAAGAGTGGTGCCAATGAGCCGTCAGGCGACCTGTGGCTGAACCAGTTCACAAAGTTTCATCTGTCATCGTTCAAGGGTAAGGTCAGTGCTGAAGAGAGCGAGGCCTGGTTGGAGAAAGTGGTGAAGATGCTGGAGAGCATGGCGTGCCCAGAGGAGCATTGAGTGCGACTAGCGACCTACCTGCTGGATGGTGAGGCAGATAGGTGGTGGAAGTCTGTGAGGCGGCTCAAGTTCCCGGACTCAGTCACTGTTAGCATCTAGTGGAAAGATTTCAAGGCGGCCTTCTACGACAAGTATTTTCCCGCTCATGTGAAGGAGTAGCTTCGCCAAGATTTCCGGAGTCTGGAGCAGGGCACTATGTAGGTGCTCAAGTATGAGACTAAGTTCGCCCGACTGGAACGTTTTGCTCCTACCAATGAGTCTAAGGAGGAGTGGGCACAAAGGTTTCTAGACGACTTAAACCCAAGGCTGCAGGTGAAGGTGATGGGCTGCCGGTGCCATACTGGGGAGGACATGGTTAGGATGGCTTATCGCTTTGAGGCGGAGCATCAGAAGTTTCTAGAGAGTCGTCCCAAAGGAAAGGGTAAGTCTTCTTTTACCTCCCAGTTCCCTTTCCCCGGTCCTCCAAGTGCTAGTAGTTCAGGTAGCCCTGAGAAAAAGCAGAAGGTGAGGTCTAGTGTTTCCTCTGTAGGCCGGCGGAGTTTTGCTGGGGGTAACGGAGCTGGCCTCAATCAAACAAGGTTCAGTGCTCTCGGTGAGAACCAGTGCTTCAACTGTGGTCAGGTGGGCCACATCGCTGCATATTGTCCTCATCCTAGTTGAACTCCCTCTCTAATTGTGTGCTATAATTGTGGGAAGGGAGGACACGTTCAGAGATCCTGTCTAGAATCTCCTAAGAAGGCAGGAAGCGCACCACAGCAGTTGACTAGGGGACGGGTGTTCACCATTGCAGCTCCAGGTGTTGGGTCTTCGGGAGATGTTGTTGAGGGTAAGGATAAATAGTTGGTTCTATAACCCTCTGAGATTTGTTGTAATCCCTTTATAATCTGGACATCTTCTTGATTCTATGGATGTGTGGTGTTGTTTTATTTGGCCATCAGGTTCTTTTATTGTAGCTGACCGGATGGCCAAAGTATTGTTTGACTCAGGGAGTTCTTTCTTCATTATCTCTGAGTTTTTCGCGACGGAGTTGGGAGAGAGACCAGCTAGACTGGCCTTTCATCTCAGCGTGGTGACACCGCAGGGGGAACATAGTTTGGCATGGAGGTATCTGCGGTCTGTCGACTTGATGCTGAATGGCAAAGAGTTCGACGCCAGCCTGATCATGATGGAAATGTAGGAGTACAATGTGATACTCGGCATGGATTGGTTGGCGCAGCAGTTCGCTTTGATCGACTATGCTCGAAGGAGAGTTTGTTTTGGGTCTCCTGAGAATGGGTCTTTCTTTGTGCAAGGTGGGTGTCAGGGTGAGCCTAAGCTTGTCATCTCTACTATGTCAGGGGTTGCGTGAGGTATCTAGCTAGTATAGTTACCTCCACTTCTCTTGAGTTAGGTGTTCACAACATCTCTATAGTGTGTGAATATCCCGACGTTTTCCCTGATGATTTGCCTGGTATGCCACCTCACAGGGAAGTAGAGTTCTCGATCGATCTGATCTCCGGTTCTGGTGCTATGTCGAAGCCTCCCTATCGCATGGTGCCAGCGGACTTGCGAGAGACCAAGACTCAGTTGTAAGAGTTGTTGGACAAGGGATTTATCAGGCAGAGTGTGTCTCTATGGGGAGCGCCTGTCTTGTTTGTCCGCAAGAAGGATGGTTCGCTCCAACTGTGTATAGATTATCGGATGTTGAACCAGATCACAGTGAAGAACAAGTATCCCCTACCCCACATTGATGACCTATTTGACCAATTGCAGTCTGCATCGGTGTTCACGAAGAATGATCTGAGGTCAGGATATAACCAGTTGAGGATACGAGACCTAGACATTCAGAAGACAGCTTTCCAGACACGGTACGGGCATTACAAGTTCACAGTCATTCCTTTCAGCTTGACTAATGCACCGACTACGTTTATGGATCTGATGAACAGGATTTTCAGCCCTTTTCTGGACCAGTTCGTTGTGGTCTTTGTTGATGACGTGCTAGTCTATTCTCCTGATGTTGAGACTCACACCTTGCACCTAAGGGTGGTTTTGGATACTCTGAGGTGTCATCAGTTGTACACCAAATTCTCCAAGTGTGAGTTCTGGCTAAGTGAAGTCATGTTCCTTAGCAATTTGATCACTGGAGAAGGCATCAGAGTGGATCCTGCCAAGGTCGATGCGGTGAGCGGTTGGGAGCGACCCAAGTCTGTGTCGAAGATCCGGAGTTTCTTGGGTCTTTCGGGCTATTACAGGAGGTTTATTAGAGATTTCTCCTCCATAGCTGCGCCTTTGACAGAGTTGACCAGGAAGGGAATTCCTTTTTGCTGGGACTAGAATTGTGAGGCGAGTTTCCAAGAGTTGATGTCTTGTTTGGCTTCTGCCCCTGTGTGGACTCTGCTTTCTGGAAGTGGTGGCTTCATTGTGTATAGTGATGCCAGTGGCGTTGGGTTAGGGTTTGTTCTGATACAGCATGGCAATGTTATCGCATATGCTTCGCACCAGCTGAAGGATCATGAGAAGAACTACCCGACCCATGATTTGGAGATGGCTGCCATAGTGTTCGCTCTCAAGCGTTGGCGACACTATCTCTATGGGGAGAAGTTTGAGGTCTTCACCGATCATCAAAGCTTGAAGTATATCTTCACGCGGAGGGACCTCAACCTAAGGCAGTGTCGTTGGGTGGAGTATTTGAAGGACTATGATTTCAACCTGTCTACCATCCCGACAAGGCCAACATGGTCGCCGATGCCCTGAGTCGGCGTACGCACACGATGGCGAGCCTGATGGTTAAGGAGTAGACCATGTTGGAGGATCTAGTGAGCTGCAGGCCGAAGCAGCAAGCTAGGGGAACGGTTGGTGCCTGCGTGGCCAACCTGTTTGTTTGCCCGAAACTGTTAGAGTTTATTATCGCCTATCAGTAGCTGGATCCATTTGTTCAGGGTGTGTTTGAGAAGCTGGAGGCTGATGGAGAGCCTCATTTCTCTGTTGGGCATATGGAGAGCTGAGGTATGATATGCGTTTGTATATGCCCCAACATGAGGAGGCCAAGCAGAGGTTGTTGGATGAATCGCATCGGTCTAGGTACACCATTCACCCTAGGAGTACGAAAATGTACCGAGACCTGAAGTAGAATTTTTGATGGCCTGGCATGAAGAGATATGTTGCTGACCATGTGGCGAGGTGTACTACCTATGAGTTGGTCAAGGCAGAGCACCAGAGACTTGAAGGGACCTTGCAGCCATTGGATATTCCTGTGTGGAAGTGGGAGCACATCTCGATGGACTTCGTGACTGGTTTGTTGCGAACACAAAGGAAGAACGACACTATGTGGGTGATCGTGGATTGGCTAACCAAGTCTGCTCACTTCCTAGCCATTCGAGTGAAGCTTCTGATGCACCGCTTGGCAGAGTTATATGTCTCCAAAGTGGTTAGGTTGCATGGTGTTCCGGTGTCCAACGTGTCGGACAGAGACACGAGGTTCACCTCAAGGTTCTGGAGAACTCTGCAGGAGGCATTTGGCACTGTGCTCAACTATAGCATAGTATTTCATCCTCAGTCGGATGGTAAGACAGAGAGGGCTATCCAGACACTGGAGGATATGCTCAAAGCATGTGCCTCAGACTTTCAAGGGAGTTGGGAGGACCATTTGCCGCTAATTGAGTTCGCCTACAATAATAGTTATCACTTGAGCATCGGGATAGCGTCGTACGCAGCTCTGTACGGTAGGCCATGCAAGTCGTCGATTTGCTGGAGCGAGGTGAGCAAGCGTCAGTTGATTGGTCCTGAGCTTGTGCAGCTGTATGCGAACAAGGTGGATTTGATCCGTAGCAGGTTGTTGGCTGCACAGAGTCGGTAGAAGAGCTATGCCGATTGGAGGCGAAGATCGCTGGAATTTCTGGTGGGAGTCTATGTGTTATTGAAGGTGTCGCCGACCAAGGATGTCGTATGGTTTGGGAAGCATGGCAAGCTAAGTCCTCACTATATTGGTCCGTACCAAATCACCTAGAGGATCGGTGAAGTTGCTTATCGGTTGGATCTACCACCAGAGATGTTGTCCGTGCACGACATGTTCCATGTCTCCATGTTGAGAACCTGGCTAACATTTCTCATGTGATCCTAGTTCAGCTAGAAGGGCTCTAGGAAGATCTATCCTTTGTGGAGGATGCCATTGAGATTATTGACCACAAGGAGTAGGTGCTGCGGAGCAAGGTGATTCCACTGGTTTTGGTGCGATGGCGACATCATAGAGCCGAGAAGGCCACGTGGGAACGTGAGGAAGCCATCGTAGCCCAGTACCCCTATCTTTTCGCCTTGTGATTTCGAAGGCGAAATCTTCTTTAAGGTGGTTAGGATGTAACACCTGTAAAATTCATTTTTGTAATTATTTACATTTTATGAATTTTATTACTGGACAGGTGTTACTATTCTGAGGCCTGTTGTGTAGATTTGAGCTTTTAGGCTTGGGCCTCTTGAGCTGGCTTCTATTTGCGTGCCCCTGTGCATGGTTAGCACTATGCATTATGGCACTGTGTGTGTGGGACATGGGTGTGGGTCTGTGTCGCGCCCGCGTTGTGGGCCAATGGTTGAGGCTGGCAGTTGGCCTCGTGGTTGTGGTGGGTGGTTGGGTTCGTGCTGTGGTTGGCGAGGTTGGCAGTTGGGGGGAAGGTTGGCATGCATGCGACCACCTACTCCTTCTGCTTGGTTTTTTAGGCCAGAGGCCTCCGCCATGCACGACCCAAGCCTCCTTCTCTTCCCCCGCGCATTCCGTCCATCCCGAGCACACCACCTCCCTTTCCTTTCCTCCCCTCATTTTTCCCTCCCCCACTCCCTCCATCTCACCCCACCTCCTTTCCCGTCTCTCTCTTTCTCTCTCTCTCACTCTCCCTCCCCTGTTTCTCTCCTCCCCACGACCTCCTCTCTAATCGATGTGCTCGAGGGCAAGCATCGATGTGTGGTGGCTCGTGGAGCTTCAACAGAGTGCTCCTGTGGCCGTGATTGCATTGAAGTTCGCCGAAGTCGGCCGGAGATCGTCGGAGCTCATGTCAAGTACGCATCTCCAATCCCTGTAATAGACAACATGAAAGTGATAGAAATCGATAAGGTTGCATGAAATCTAGGTAATTTACATTCCTAGAATTAATTGTGATTTTATGAGAATTTATGGTGGATTTATGGGCATTTATGCCAGTTGTTGCGTTTTGGGTCCTTTTGACCCTTCTACCTTTGTGAATTTATATCTTGATGCCTGGTGAATGGATTTTGGTTTTGTTTGTGTGTATTTGGAGTAAACTCGAGCGTCTACATCTTATGTCTTATGCAAGATTTTTGGTATTCGTTTAGGTGGTCCAATTAGAGGTCCCAGTTGAGGCGATTTTGGACGGTAGGGTTTGAGTTGTTTTCTGTGTTTCGCAGAATTTGGCATACCGAACTATTTCGGTATGCCGTTTCTCTATCAAATTAGGTCCTCTAGTCGAAATTCGGTCATCCAATTTTGGATGGTCGCCCGAATCAGGATATTTCGGTCGACTAAACCATTTTTGGTAAACCGAATTTGACTTGAGTGTTGACCGTTGACCTGATTCAGTTGACCGATCTAGATCGGCCTAACGAACAAGGGATTTTTGGCATATCAAACCTGTTTTCTGGCATGTCGAATCAGGGCCCAAATAAGTTTATAAAATCTGATTTTCGAGGATTTTTCGAATTGGCTTGTTTTGCCCCTTTGAGTGGCATTGTGAGCCATCAGTGGTGGTCCCTTGAAACACCCGATGCGCCGCTTTGTTGAGGTTTTGGAAGAGTTTTCAAAGATATGAAAATAATTTTGGAAAGTGGATTTCAAAGAAATAATTGGCCTATTTTGGAAAATGTTTTCCTGGTTTTTTGTGTACGGGCCGAGATAGTGTGGGATCGTGTCGTCGGGACCAAGGAATGTGACGACATTCTCGTGTGGTCGGGTGCGACTCCCTAGTTGAGGTCAGGGGCTGAGATACCTGAGACTAAGGGGCGTCAGGTCCTGGAGATAGAAGACTCCTCGACTGTCATCTCAAGGCTATGGTTAAGGTTCGCGGGTTGAAGTGTCTTGTGGCATAACGGGAAAGTATGATACTCCTACTGTCGTTGTAAGCACTGAGGCACGGGTGTCGTCGGGTGTGGAGGTATGACACTCCCTCTTGAGCACCGTGTGTGGAGGACGCTGTGAGGGGGTGGACCTTGTAGTGGCCAGTGCAGGAGGGACACATGCCTCGTAGCTAGTAGCGTCCTGAGAGACAGGACAGCCTTCCTAAGGAGGGGTTGGCTTTGTGAGGGTTCTCTAGGTAGGGAGGATCGCAGGACAGTGATCGCTCCTACACAGGGTGGCTTCACCGTGTAGTGCAGAATGCCGTGGTTGCAGCTCTGTGGACTACGTGTGGCCAAAGTTTGGTTGACTGGCGTCGAGCTTCCCAACTCACTGTGTGTGGTTTTGGCCATTAAGGGCCTTCGCTTGTGGTTTTGGGCTAGTAGAGTCCCGATTGTGGTTTTGACTAGTGTGGGCCTAGTTCGTGAGGTTTTGAGAAATAGTTTGCGAAATGAATTTAAAAGAAAAGTAATTATGATTTGCTTTTTGTGGTTTTTGTGGGATACGTACTGGGTGACTCCTGTCACTCATGCATTTTCCTAGTGGTTTTGGTTTGCAGGTGCAGACATGCGGTTACTCTAGCGTAGTGCATATAGTCTGGAGTCTCCTAGCCGCACACACAGGTTCCTAGTAGTTAGATATTTTTTGTTTGACTTTAATTTTCCCGTAATTTAATTTGTTTTAAATTATTGTGGAAAATGAGGGCCGTTACAGACTTGGATCTCCTCTAGACTTAGAGGAGTCCCGAAAAAAGAATAAAGTTGTTCCTAGGACACAAGGAAGACCAACGACTTGGATCTCCGTCAAACTTAGATAAGTCGCAAGAAAAGGACAAATATTGTTCCTAGGACTTAAGGAAACAACGACTCGCATCTTGTATGGGCTCAGGGGAGTCACGAGGAGAGGATAAATGCTGTTCCTAGAACACAAGGAAACAGCGACTCGGATCTCCACTAGGCTTAGAGGAGTCTCGAGAAGAGGATAAAGGTTGTTCCTAGGACACAAGGAAACAGCGACTTGGATCTCCTCCGGACTTAGAGAAATCACGAGGAAATGATAAATGTTGTTCCTAGGACACAAGGAAACAGCGACTCAGATCTCCTTCAGACATAGAAGAGTCTCGAGAAAAGGGATAAAGGTTGTTCCTAGGACACAAGGAAACAGCGACTCGGATCTCCACTAGGTTCAGGGGAGTCGCAAGAAAAGGGATAAATGTTGTTCCTAGGACATAAGGAACCAGCAACTTGGATTTCCTCCAAACTCAAAGGAATCTTGAGGAAAGGATAAAGGTTGTTCCTCGAACACAAGGAAACAACAACTCAAATCTCCTCCAGACTTAGAGGAGTCTTGAGGAAAGGGATAAAGGCTATATGCAACTTTCTTGCTAGCTAGGAGGTTTGTTCTTACTTGTAGCTCGCTTGCTTCGCTATGTGACTGCTTTGCCTGCTGACTTGGCGTTTTTGGTGATCAATCCGAGTAAACTGTTGCTCAGATTATGCACTGAAACAAAAGGGGCTTGGCTAGATAAAGATTTTATGAGGGCATTGTTTCCTCCTCGAATAGACAGACTTGCTAGATGATTTCTGACACTTCCCCAGGTTCACTGTTGTGTCACTGACTAACTTCTTGGGAGTTTGACTTTGGCATTGGACTGTCGATTGTGCTCTCGCACTGGAATGTTGACTTTGCTCTGATCTTAGAGGCTTATGGCTGTTGTTGTCCTCGCTTGAGCTATGGAGCAGACAACATGTTCTGAACCAAGATACTGTCCCAAGCAGGGTCAACCAACAGGACAACTGACATGCCCCTGTTGACAGGGAAGGTTATCACCATAAAGGCAGTTGACATGCCCCTGGTTTAGGACCTAGCGAGACTTTGCAAAGTGGACAAATGATAATGCATGCAGGAACTATAGTGTTATATTGTATCATCCCTCAGGATTTGAAATGCTAATGATGCCTACTATGAGAAGAAGAGACGACCTCGATCCACAAGACACTACCCGTATTTCTAGTAGGTTAAGCTCTCCGGGAAGGAAGATTTAGTAGGTTAGGCTCTGTGCCAAACTCTTGGGGACATAGACCTATTTTTTTTGGCTTTTGGCTTATTCCTTTTCTCCCTCTTAGGCTCGTAGGCTCGCTCTAACCCTTGCTTGGGGGTAATGGGCATCCGGATTTGGAGGGGGCTGCTGGAATTGTATGCAAGGGATGGCTAGTCCCATTGGTTGCTTGGATTTTTGGATGCTTGCTTCAACTCCTCCCTAAGGTAAGTGATAGGGTTAAAGTTGGCCTACTTGCCTCTCTCTTTTAGGGCTAGCTTCTGTCTTCAACTTCTGTCTTCTTATTTCTTTTATGTCCTTGTGGATATGTTTATTTTTCTATTTTGGCTTACACTCATGCTCGCTCCTAGCATTTTATCTCCCTCTGGAGGTGTAAGTCCCTATGGGAGTTTGGACATTTCGCTTAACCATGATTGGGTGGTAGCTCCCTCACTCACTAGAATGTCTAGGTAGTATCAACTGAAGAAGTATAGACCATTCTCAAGCAGGCTAGCTATTCCGATTTTTGTCATTGGGATGTGATGTTGATGCTTTTATGCATAGATGCGTGCAGTTATTGATGTGCTTAAGTTACTGGTGTGCACAAAAGTAAAAGAGCAAATGTTGTGGGTTAGATGCACTTGGATTGCCTTTTATTTTAGAAATATGCATGCATGATGAGTAGTGGATGATGCATGATGCGTGAAAGGATACTTTGCAAGGCGAGGATACACGCCTTCCGCTCATTGGTAGTACTTCTTCAGATAACATGTGTTGACCGGCTCAAGTAGCTCGATGCAGTCCATGTCTTCGAGGATTGTTGTGCCTCCCGAATAGTCTACATTTGTCGATCAAATTCAGCTAGATGCATCTGTCCTCGACCCATTCAGCTTCTTCTAGCTCAGCCTCCCTTAAGATTCTGAGTGATGGGATCTCTACCTCAACTGGTAGGATTGCTTCCATGCCATATACCAATGAGTAAGGTGTCACTCTTGTTGATGCCTGGACCAAAGTTTTGTAGGCCCATAGCACATAGGGAAGCTTTTCATGCCAATCCTTATGTGTCTCGGTGCTCTTCTTCAAGATCTTGATTAAGTTCTTATTTGTTGACTCCACAGCACCATTCATCTGTGGGCGGTATGGGGAAGATCTGTGATGTTTGATCTTGAGGCTTTGCAAATAATCCTCCAATCTCTGAGCTATGAAATTCTTGCCATTGTCTGAGATAATGGAGTGTGGCACTCCATACCGGGCTATGATGTTGTTCTTGATAAACTTTTTTGTGGCTACAGTTGTGACGGTTTTGTAAGAGGCCGCTTCTAACCATTTGGTAAAGTAATCTATGGCCACTATATGGCCACGAGGATGTAGCTGTGGCCAATGGATGATGCCGGATGGATGGCTCCGATGACGTCTATTCCCCAAGTAGAGAAAGGCCATGGTGAAGACATGCTATGCAGCTGCTGAGGGGGAGCATGTATGAAGTTCCTGTGAATTTGACAGTTGTGGCATTTGCGTACAAAACGACAACAATCTACTTCCATAGTTGACCAAAAGTAGCCTTGTAACATGATCTTCTTCGCCAACAGTATTCCATTCATGTGGGGGCCACATGTCCCGGTGTGGATTTGAAGCATCAAGGTAGAGCCTCCTTCTTGTCGACACACTACAAAAGCATCTGGTTATATGATCTTTTGTACAGATGCCCTTCGCCCAACACGTATCTTGATGCTAAGTGCGCCATGGTCTTCTTATCTGTTGTCGATGTGTTGGTTGGGAGATCGCCTGATTCCAAGAAGGTCTTGATGTCATGATACCAGGGAAGCTCTGCTGACGAGTCAACTTCTTCTATGCTCAAGCAATGGACTGACTGCTCTACTTGGGTGACTGATACATCGACCGTGTGCTCTTCAGGTACTGAGAGCTAGGAGGCAAGGGTTGCTAGTGCATCTGCGTAGGAATTTTTGGCTCTACTCATGAAGGAGAAGCGCACCTCTTCGAACTCCTTGACGAACTGTAGGAGATATTCGTGATATGGCACGAGCTTTGGATCCTTGGTTTTCCATTCGTCGGTGATCTGGGATATGACTAACATAGCATCCCCGTGCACCTGTAGCATTCGTGCGCCATGTTCCAATGCAATTTGCAGTCCCATGATGCATGCCTCATACTCAGCTTCATTATTAGTGCACTCAAAAGTGAGCTTTCTAGAAAAGGGGGTCATCTGTCCCTATGGTGTCGATAATACCGCACCGATTCCTCTACCTTTCTTGTTGACTGCTCCATCAAACTATAGGTGCCACCAGAACCTATCTTTCAGCTCCTCAGAATCTTCATCTCCCAAGGCCAATAGGATGTCTTCATCCAAGAACTGCGTCTACAATGGTTCATATTCTAGCAATGGTAGGTCAACTAGGTGGTTTGCTACTGCTTGCACCTTCATTGATTTCTACATGAAAAATGTAATGTCGTACTGAGATAGCATCGCCTGTCATTTCACACATCATCCCACTAATGCTAGCTTTTGGAACAAGTACTTCATGGGGTCATGCCAGTATAGGAGAAGGACCAGATACGCCATCATATAGTGCCTGAGATGTTGGGTGGCCCAGACAAGGGATAGATAGATCTTCTCGATAGGGTTGTACCTGGCTTCGCAATCGTTGAACTTTTTACTGAGGTAGTTGATGGCTCTCTCCCTACGTCTTGTCTCATCGTACTGTCCAAGGACTGCGCCCATGGAGTGTTAGGTGGGGGAGAGATATAGCAACAGAGGTCATCCTGGTGTGGGTGGAACCAAGACGGGAGGTTTTGTAAGGAGTAGCTTAATTTTGTCGAATGCAGCTTGACATTCCTCGTTCCAGTGGACTTGTGCGTTCTTTCTTAACAACTTGAAGATAGGCTCACAAATGGGGGTAAGCTGCGCGATGAATCGACTGATATACTGTAATCAGCCCAATTAGCTCCAAACTTCCTTTTTAGATGTAAGGGAAGGCATATCAATGATGGCTCTTGCTTTGCTAGGGTCAACCTCGATTCCCCTTTGACTGATGATGTATCCCAGAAGCTTGCCAGATGACACCCTAAATATGCATTTGTTGGGGTTAAGACGGAGCTTGTACTTTCTGAGGAGATCAAACAGCTTTCTCAAACAGACCGGGTGCTCCTCAGGCTCTTTGGACTTGGCAATCATATCGTCTACATAGACCTCTAATTTCTGATGCATGAGGTCATGGAAAAGTGTAGTCATTACCCTTTGATAAGTTGCGCCCACATTCTTGATCCCAAAGGGCATCACACGATAGCAGAAAACTCCCTAAGGGGTGTTGAAGGATGTCTTCTCCATATCCTCCTCGGTCATTTTGATCTAGTTGTACCCCGAGAAACCATCCATAAATGATAACATTTTGTGTCTGGCTGTGTTGTCCATCAAGACATCTATGTGAGGAAGTGAGAAATTGTCTTTGGGGCTCGCCTTATTGAGGTCTCTGTAGTCAATGCACATATGGACCTTCCCGTCTTTTTTTGGCACTGGGAAAACATTTGCTAAGCATTCTGGGTACAATACCACTTTAAGGAAGTTCACCTTGTGCTGCTTCATGATTTCCTCCTTGAGCTTCAAGATCCATTAAGGTCGCCATCTCCTGAGTTTTTGCTTAACGGACCTCTCATTAGGCTTTAGGGGTAATGTGTGCACCACCACTTCGACATCCAGGCCGACCATGTCATCGTAACTCCAGGCAAAGATATTTGTGTATTCTTTCAGAAATGCTTTGAAATCTGCCCTAGCCTGTGGAGATAGCTTAGCACTGATGAGTACCTCCTTGACATCTTCTGTTGTGCCGATGTTCACCCTTTCAGTTTCTTCCTCGACATGCATATTCGGCCCCTCTGGATCATTATCTTAGGGCTAGATTTCGGGGGCCTCACTGTCTTTATCCATGTCATCATCCTCTTCCTCATAAGCGATAAGCTCTGATAAGATTTCCTCTTTGAAGGTTGGGTCAGTGACATCAAAGGAGAAGATGTGCTTTAATTTTTGCCCCTGATGATTCTTCATGATGGTCACATTGACTTTGGTGTTCCTGTATCTGCATTGTGCGACCTCTGACTCTTTAACAGTGGGGTCTGCTGATTGGCCCGGTTGCTCTGTTTCCTCGGCTCTTGATGCTATTTTTTGATTTTTTGGTTTTTCTGATTTTTTTTATTTTTCTGTATTTTCTATAGTATGTACAAGTGGTGCTATTGACTAGCGGTTGTCCTGCAGTTGACTAGTAGGAGTGATGCCACCCGACTTTCCTCCTAAGCTAAACTCAGGGTCTTTTTTTTTGACCTTCACCTTGCGTAAGGTGATGCTTTGGCTAAATATACCATATAGACCCGCCTCCCAGCTCCAAAGAGATTAACTCTAAGGGTCTAGTGGGTTCTGGTTGGGATTCAGCCAGGACCATGATGGATAAGTGGTCTGGCTACTGGTGGGGGCTGCTGGCTCTGAATCTGAGGCTTTGGCCTTTTCGTTTCTCAACCTTTGATGCTCGGCTGCGTCCTCGGTCCACACTGACAACTGCTCTCAGAAAAAAAGTTCTAAATCACTGGCTTGGTCACTCGACTAAATCGCCCTACTGACTGTCTCGTCTTCTGCCACGGTGCAATCAGAATACTGGACAGTACTCTGCTCTACCACTGCCTCGTCTGAACTGTGGACCTTTGTTGACTGGACCCGTGACTGCTATAAGCAATGCCCAAGATTGACTGACTACACTAACAGATCTACTGATGCCACTGCTTGTAGGACTATCACTATGGGGCTCACTATTAAGGCAATGGCTGATGCTGTCAATGTGCCTACCAGTGGTTGAGACCATGGCTGCACCATCTGGCGTTGGCTCTTCACTATAGTGGCCTAGCTTTGATCGGAATCGAGTATCCCTACACTAACAAAGTTGGTGAGGTCCGATGGAATAGAAATCTTCTTGTACCTCTTGGTGCGCGAATATCCGTCTTTGTGCGGTTGCCATTCGTATCACAGTCCCTCGAACTCTGGCCTTTCCTCCGCTTAGATGGGCTTGGAGATTCCCTGGTCGTGTCACCCGAGTGGTGTTCCTTTCTTATATCCCCATTTGCGACACAAGTTTTCGATCATCCGAAGGGGATTACCGTGAACTATCAGGTAACTAACACACTCGAGAGTCATAATGTAGTTAACAAGCTCGAAGCGATTGACCCAAAACATGACATTGGACGGCTTAGGGTCGAAATAGACGGTTTGGAAGGAGACAGTAGAGACTGACTCGACCTTTTCTTTGTCAAGATCTTCCACCATGACAACAACTACGTCGTTGCCCCAGCAAGAGATTGAAAGAGGGTTGAGTGGATCACTGGATGCTTATGCAACCAAGGGTGTCCAAGCAAGAGATTAAAAGAGAGCTCCAGATCCACAATATAGAATTCGACATCGAAGACTACGGGCCCTATGGTGAGAGGAACAACCAGCATCCCTAGCATGTCGTGATGCATGTTATCAAAAGCCATCATTCCCTTCGTAGCTGGTATGATATCCTCGGCTTTGAATCCGATTTTATTTGCTGTGTGCAAATGACAGACGTTAAGGCCCACGCCGTTATCAACCAGGGTGAGGGGAATTCGGAAGCTTTGATACTGCGTCATAATGAACAGGGTTTGGTTTTGATTGACTCCTATTGGAAGCAATTCCTCGCTGGAAAAGGAAATGACATAAGGCTCTGCAATCACGCCCACCATATTCTCAAGAGCGGACGGTTCAATGGTGGGGGAGACATGAGCAGCCTGAAAGACCCTAAGGAAGGCCTCTCGATGTTCCGAAGAAGTATGGATGAGATCCTAAATAGAAATATCTGCCTTAACCCTCTTCAACTGAGATGTGATGTCGGTAGAGGGCTGCTCCTACTGGGTCGAATAGGTAGGGACAGAACAAGGGACTGTCCTGGAAGGTTGGGTAGCCAGTTGAGGAAGGGAAGATGCTGAACAGGCAGGCTGGGCTGCTAGCGCTGGTGGCCTATACACCTTCCCTGACCTGGTGACCTCTGCACACATCTCTGCGGCATAATAGTAGGGTACACGGTGAGTGTCCCTCGTCAGGTGTATGACCAGAGGGGTACATGCTGCCAGCTCCAGTGGCGCCGACATCGAGTTGACTGAAAGGTGGTCCGACTGGAGAGGGTGTTGGATAGGATGCTATACAAGGGACTGGACAGGAGATAGGACAGGATACTAGACAGGATGCTGGGTAGGAGGCTGGACAGGATACTGGACAGGATGCTGGACGGGAGGCTGGACAGGATGCTGGACAGGAGACTAGACGATATGAGTAGGCATGGGTCGA
The DNA here is from genome assembly GCA_024699735.1 of Posidonia australis. NCBI lineage: Eukaryota > Viridiplantae > Streptophyta > Magnoliopsida > Alismatales > Posidoniaceae > Posidonia > Posidonia australis. The sequence continues at coordinate 27,975 of JAMKQA010000074.1, forward strand.
GCGAGTAAGAAAATAGGCGACCTAGAGTGTGCGGTCGACGGTGTGGCGGTACACTCCGCCCTCGCAGTCAACTGTATCATGTGGACTGCTGACTCGGAACCAGCACGACTCAAACGATAAAGATGAGTGGGGAAAAGCTCATCAACAATGTGGATCAGGTCAGAGGGGTCTACTACGGATGTCATAGACCCAAAAGCAGAAAGGAAATGGATTCCTGAGGTCCCAACGCCTGCTGAGTTGTTATGCATAGACAAGGGCTGGTTGACAATGTTGGGATATACAGGTGGTGTCTGTGCACATGGATGGGTGGTGCAGGTGTAGTGTGTGCATCCTGGGTGTCAATGATGATGACCTTATGGTCAATAAAGTCTTAAATGGCATTCCGAAGAGCCATGCAATTATCTGTCGAGTGACCCACGCAGCGGTGGAAATTGTAGTAGAGATTCATGTTGTACCACCCCAATAGAGGGTTCAATGGGGGGAAGACCTCCAGGAGTTTCAGGAGTGACACCACCTTAAAGAGGATGGCACTCAGTGGCTCCACAAGTGGGGTGTACTGTCGTGTAGCACGCTAAGGCCTTCTCTACCCTGGGCGGGGTACTTGCCAAACCGGTGCCGCAGGATACACTGGCTTGTGATGGTGGTGATCTATGGTGTGTGCGGTGCCTTAGGTGTAGGTGCAAAGACTAACTGATTCAGGCCTGGTTGGTTCACCACATTGACAGGCATGGCGAGTGACCCTACGTATGCGACGACAGACTTGGGAGGATCCTGCCTCTTAGGGTAACTGGGACCAACGTCGTTACGAGTACTGCTGCTCTCATGGTGTTCCAAGGACGCGACTTGTTTGGCAAAAGTGGCGAGTGCAGGAAAGCTGCCACTGCGAAGGGAGCTCTATACATACGCACCTGCTTGAATCAAAGATGGAAAGGTGGTGACAGGTTGAATGCTCAGTAGAGCCCCAACATTTGGCTGCGCACCTCGAATAATGATCTTGATAGACTCCTCGTCGAAGGGTCTATCTCTCACTTGTGATGCAAGGGCGCGCCAGTGGCCGACGTACTCCCCAAACGGCTCGTGGGGTTTCTGTCTTGTGGCGACAAGATCTTCCCTCTTTGGGACCAAGTCAAGATTAAAGGCATATCGATGCATGAACGCCTGTGAGAGGTCATTCCAAGTCTTGATCGAGCCCATGTCAAGCAACATGAACCACTTGAGGGCTGGACCGGTGAGACTCTTCTAGAAGAGACGGATAAGCAGCCTCTCGTCAGCCTAGAGCTGAGCGAGATCTCTGCAATATGTCCTAAGATGTGAAATGGGGCAACCCTTACCGTTGTACTTTTCAAAGTCCAGGATCTTAAAATGCAGTGGGAGTGTCGCCTCTAGGAAATAACAGAGGTTCTGGAATCCGTAGGGTTGGCGGTCGCCTCCTCACACTTGTTGAAGTACTCTCTCCAGGTCACCCACCCAAGCATGGAGGGTATCTGGAGCTGCTGCCGACGAGAGTAAGGCAGCAGGGGGAATGGCCACATATGTTGTATAGGTCGCACCTAAGTGCTCCTCCGGGTCCACCATCATGCCACCTAGTGCTACGGCATGATGGCCAGCATATCCGTGCATAGGTGTTGGGTGTGATTGTGGAAGTGAAGGTGCCTAAACTTGATGGTGTGTAAGAGGAGGATGAGTGGAGAGTTGTGTGGCGGTGGGTGCTAAATGTGGGAGTAACAGCTACTACAGTGGTACAGCACCAAGTTGCAGGCTCTGAGGATGTTGTACTCCAGCCAACCCGAGGGGCTGGCCACCAGATGCTAGAGTAGAATGTTGTGCGGTGATATGGTGTGTCTGAGGCTGTGGTGTCACACATAATGTGGGTGTAGTGAGGAGCTAGGGAGAGGGCTGAGGTGATGGTGTCGATGCCTAGAACACCGGTGTAGGCTGCCGGGGAGCCTTAGGAACTTTAGGGTCTACGGTAGACTGGATAGCAAAGGCCATGCCCTCGATCTTCTAGGCGAGGGCTAACAGATATTCTACCTGTGCGGCAGGAGATTCCTTAGGAACAGTGAGGGATGGCACAGTCAGAGGTTTAGAGGTCAAAGATGGGATGGATACAAGTTGCCCTAGAGGCAAGGAACCTGCAAGAGATGTTGCCACAGTGGACTGGGTGCTAAAAGAGAAAGAATCTTGAGAAAGTGAGGCCGTCAGTGATATATCTGGACCCGAGCAAGGGTCACTGAGATAGACTCAATGCTTGGCTCCAGACTGGCCAAGGTAAGTGGATGTCCTACGGGGTAGGAATAGAAACTCCGTGATGCACAAAGGGGACAGAGTGAACAGCTGAAGACATAGCAAGGATAGGATGGATCGAAAATGGAGTGCCCTCCTGAGCAGCAGTGACGAACAGAGACTTGCTGGTGCGCTGGGCCATGGTTGACCGAGAATAGGTGAGAACCAGACTACAGTGGCAAACGAGGGGATGAATCCTAGGAAAAGCTATCGTCAAAGTAACAGATAACTCTGGAAAAGATGATCAGCAACGAAGCGTCGCAAATAGGAGAGTCAAGGCAGGAACGCTCGAGCAGTGGCTTAGGAATTCTTACTCTACCTGAGAAAAAAGGAAACTACTGGTGTTAGAACCAGCAAGAAGATGCAGTTGTTATAGTGGCGTAAATGGCATTCATGCATATGGATGCAACTAACATGCTCTCTCTCACCAACTAAGTGTTTCCTAAAAGGTCGTCTACTTTGGGATCACACATGGATAAATAGGTCTCCGACTCAAGCTAAAAAGTAAAAGTCTTCGCTCTAAATCCTGGCCAAAGTGCAGGTAGTGAACGGGTGGAGCATTGGTGGCCTCATCTCCTACAGTAGTATGGAGTTGTACCCTCTAATAACACCGACACAACCCTGGACAAGGGGAGACAAACTAGCAACACGTCCTACGCCAAAGCTATAGAATGGGCTACTAGAATTGTCCTTCGCGGACTATAGGTGGACTCAAGGGAGAAGATGCCTGTCCTATATGATCAATCATGCAATATGCTTTTGTGTTTTTTACTTGTATTTTATTAACCAAGGGGGAGAGTTTGATTTGGTCTCTAGTTTTGCCTTATTATTTGTTTCTCTGAGTTTGAGTGTTTTATTTTAACTAGAAAGGGGAAACAAACACGTCTCTACTCTCCTAAGCATATCAAGTGCAAAAAGGGGAAGAAAACACACAAGTAAGGCATACACAAGCAAGTAAATAAGAAGCAAAGACCATGATCATGGCATGTGCAAGTGTCGTGGCATCATGTTTGTGAATGGATGTTTGCTAAACCTAGATTGTGCTCTAATCAAGCTAATATGAATGCCAAGTCGAGACTAGACGGATGTGCAAGATGGTATGCAAAAACTGCAAAGAAATCCACATGAAATATCGCAATCATGAAAAGACGACACGACAAAGAAAATCACATGAAATGACAAGGTTTTTGGCGAAAACGGCTCGAAAAATCATACAGACTTCAAGAGAATAAAAAATACAACCACCTCAAATCATCAGAATCACAGAAAACATCACAAAAATAAAGATGGAAAATTTGCGAGGAAGACCACGTAAAACGGGCAAACTGTGACATGTAAAGAAATTCACATAAAATGATAGTATTTTTGGATAGAATGCTCTGGGATACTATACTGACATCAAGAGCATCAAAAATGAAATAGACTCAAATCATTAGAATAGCAGAAGACATCACGGAAACCCGAACAGAAAAATTGCAAAGAAATTCGCGCAAAACAGGAAAAACGATGATATGTGAAGAAAATCACATAAATGACGATGTTTTCAAAAAGAGTGCTCTAGAAAACCACACTGACATCAAGAGCATTAAAAATTCAACCAACGCAATTCATTAGGATCATGGAAAACATCGCGGAGATTGAGATGGAAAAATTGCAAAGAAATCCATGTAAAACGAACAAATGGCAACATATGAAGAAAATCACATAAAATGACAGCATTCTTGGAAAGAATACTCGGGAAAACCATATTAATATCAAAAAGATCAAAAGTAAGGCCAACCCAAGTCATCGGAATCATAGAAAAAGTCATGAAAATCAAAAAGAAGAAATAATCCACAAGTGGGCCAATGTGGGCCTTTTGGTCAATTAGTGTATACCCTTAGGCAATGAAATCCAAATCAAATAAAAAATCTAATAATATAGGATAAAAGAGATCAAATCAAATGTCAGACATAGGATTTTGAAAACGGGATGAGGAAAATCCACGAAAGAAGCACATGGGATGCGGGCTCGCTCAAAAAGGATGGGACAATATGCAAATGTAATCAAAACCATGCAAAATACATGAATCTGTACCTAAATATGTAAAAGATGCAGAGGAATGACTTAGGCAAAGGTTATGCATGACTTAATGTAAGAACTAACACGCATGTGCATGAATTGGTGGCATAGGGGGGTAATTTGGTCATTTCAATGACCAGATGTAACAAATGCATGTATGGGAATGATACATGGTCTAAGATATGCCAAAATGTATGTGAAATGTCAAGAAAGTGTTATTTTTGAGAAAACATGCCAAGGACAAGGTCTTAAATACAATAAAATGATGTAAACACAATAAGGAACAAGACCAGGGGCCAAAATGCAAAATTCACTAAAAGGGTGAAAACCTGGATTAAAATACATTCAATGACTTCTATTCTAATGTGCAAATGATGGATCAAAAGAAAATGTGGTATCGAGATGTATGAGAATTGCACCTTGGTAATTTCCTGAAAACTCAAGGTATAATGTGCAAAATTCACACATAAGTGCAAATGTGACTGAAATATGAAACTAAAGATCAATTTACAATACAAACATGATTTTTAAATGAAATCTATGATTAAGTGCAAAAGGTGAAATGCAATAAGTGGAAAAATACCCATAATATGTGAGAAAACAATTAGAAACCCTAAATGACGGATTTAAATTTAATCTAACGGTCTGGATGCAAATTTGCTGTGTTCTAGGATTGTATGTTGTGAACCCAGGGACCTACATGCAAAATTATAGGGCTTAAATGTGATAAAAGCTGGACTTTTATGTTGATAAGTGTAATTATGAAGTTTTTTTAGAGTTTAGAATGCAAATTTCACAAGAAAAGTTCATTTTAAAAAATTCTGGGTTCCTGATGCAAATGTTTAGGACCTAGTTGCTAAGTAAACCTAATCCCAGGGACTTTAATGTGAGAAAACAAGCATTTATAGGACTGAAAATGAAATTAAAACTAACTAGGGTAAAATATGCAACATTCACAAGAATAATAAAAGAAACAAAGGGTTATTTAAAATAACAAGGACTTAAACATAAATAAAAAGACTCAACAACAATGAAAAGAGGACTCAAACGCAAACAACTTAAAACTAAGGGGAAAGGTAAAATGAAAAAAATGATGGCCGCCAACGATTCGAAGATCGTCGACGATAGAGGACTGGGGAGGCCATCCAAGGCCTCCCCCTCGACCGATCCCCCATCAGAGGATGGGAAAACCAAGAAAAGGAGGAGAGGGAGAGATCTATCGGTATCGATGATCTGTCCAGCGGCTGAAACGGCGGGTCGACGTCACCCCGACCGTTCTTCTCTGGCGGCAACGAGCTTCGCAGGCGGCGGTCCTACGGGCGTCCAAGCGACGAACGGAGGATCCAAGGAGCTTGGAGGAGATGCGGCGTAGATTTTTGGAGCGTTGGACACGACCGTGGCAGCCTCAGGTGCACCACCCATCTCAGGCTCCGGCAGCGGGGACGGCGTTGCAGCGACGGAGGCATTCGAGTGGCGAGAGGAGGATTGAGCGCTAGAGATCTCGGAGGTGACCATCGGAAATCCCGTCGAAAAACCAAGGGTCGTCAGAATTATTATCTGGCTTTATAAAGTTTGTGATTAAGTGGTTAAATGGGTGTTGTGGGCTGCTAATGGGCATGGCAGTGGGCTTTTGGTTTTTTTTTTTGGTTTTTTTGTTTTAGTTTTAAGGTTTTGGTTTTTTTTGTTTTAGGTTTTTAATTATTAGTTTTGATGATTTTAGTATTAGGATTTTATGATTTTAATTAAGACATTGATTTTTAATTTTAAGTTTGATTAAGTGATTTTTGGATTTTGTTATTTTAGGATTTTGTAATTTAATTTGAGTTTTAAATTAGGGTTTTGCGTTTTAGATTTAGGTATTTATGGTTTATTTTAGTGATTTTAATTTAGATTTTGGGTTTTAGTTTTAAGTTTAGTTTGGTGATTTAATTAGGGCTTTTGGATTTTTATTAGAGGTTTGAGTTTGTTTAAGTGATTAGGGTTTTTTGGGTTTTAATTATTTTAGGGTTTTATTTGATTTAAAATTAGGGTTTTTAGGGTTCTATTATTTTAGGGTTTTTTGTGATTTAATTAATTGATTTCAAATTAGGATTTTATTATTTTGGGGTTTTTTTGAATGGATTAAAGTTATGTTTGAGTTGTAATTTAGATTTAATTAGTTTTTACTTGAATTAATTAAGGATTTAATTTAAATTTTGGTTTAATTGGTTTTTATTAGAGTTTTGACTTAGATTTTGCTTGATTTTGGATTAGGGTTTCTTTTTAATTAACTTTAATTTTTTAATAGATTTTATTAAGTTTTACATGATTAGAGTTTTAATTTGGATTTTAAATGGTTTGAATGGATTTTGACTTTAATTAGGGTTTTATTTGATTAATTAGGGTTTTAAATGGTTTAAATGAATTTTGACTTTAATTAGGGTTTTTATTTGATTAATTTGGTTTTCGCTTGATTAAATGGATTTTAAGTGGATTTAAGTAGACTTTATTTAATTTTGACTTTAATTGGGTTTTTTGTTTGATTAATTTGGATTTTAAGTGTTTTAAATGAATTTCGTTTGGTTTTAATTCTTAATTATTGTTTTTTGCTTTGATTAGGTCAGAGTGGACTGGTGTGAGCCTGAATGGGCTTATGTGGACTTGAATGGGCTTGTGAGTTTAGGGTTTTTGTGGAGTTAGGGTTTAGGTGTGGTGGTCGCAACTAGAGCATCTTTTTAGAGGAGCTCGCTACCAAGTGATTTCAAAATCGGGGTGTGTACATCACCCAACACGCACCTCACGAAAAATGGCGGGAAAACGAAACCATAATTAATTTTCTTTTAAATTCATTTTGCAAACCATTTTCTCTAAAACCCACAAACTAGGCCCACATTAACCAAAACCACGACTGGGGCTCCACCAGTCCAAAATCACAAGCAAAGGCCCTCAATGGCCAAAACCACACACAGTGAATCGGGAAACCGACGCCATGCAACCAAACTCTGGCCACAAGCAGTCCACTGAAGAGCAACCAATAGTGTTTGCATTGCCACAACATGCCACCCTATGTAGGAACCACATCGTCCTGCGATTCTCCCTACCTGGAGAATCCTCATAAAACCAACTCCTCCCTAGGAAGACAATCCTATCTCTCAGGACGCTACCAGTTACAGTGCACGTGTTCCACCCGTAGTGGCCACCACAGGGTACGCCTCCTCACGGCGTCCTGTGGTGAGATAGGATTGTCACACATAATGCTCAGGAGGGAGTGTCACACCTCCACACCCGACAACACCCAAGCCTTAGTGCTCACTATGACAGCAAGAATATCATACCTCCCCGTCATGCCACAAGACACCTCAACTCGTGGACTACAACCCTAGCCTCGAGATGACAGTTAGGGAGTCTCATATTTCTAAGACTCGAAGTCCCTCAGCCTTAGAGGTATCTCAGCCCCCGACCTCAACCAGGGAGAAGCACCCGACCACCCAAGAATGTCATCACATTCCCTGGTCCTGACGACATGGTCCCACAGTGTCTCAACCCACACATAGAAAATTAGGAAAAACCATTTTCCAAAATGAGCCTACCATTTCTTTAAAACCATTTTTAAAACCATTTTATATCTTTGAAAACTCTTCCAAAACCTCGGCAAAACAACACATCAGGTGTCCCATGACACCACCACTAACGGCTCACAATCCCATCTCAAAGGGACCATACAAACCAATCCGAGAAACCCATAGAAAACAAATTTTATAAAAACATAACTAGGCCCTGATTCGACGTGCTGACAAACAAGTTTGGTATGTTGAAAACCCTTGGTTTGGTAGATTGATCTGGATCGATCAACCGAATTAGGCCAACGGTCAACACTCAGGTCGAAATCAGTATATTGAAAAAGATTCGGTAGACCAAAATCCACTGATTCGGTCGACCGAAAGATTGTCCAAAATTGGATGACTGAATTTTGGCCAGATTAGTCTACTGAATTAGGTCAACAGTCAACACTCAAGCCAAAATCGGTATACTGAGAATAGTTTGGTCGACTGTTCAAAATCAGACGACCGAATTTCGACTAGAGAACCAAAACTGACAGAAAAACAGCATACCGAAGCATACTGAAATTGTTTGATATGTCGATTTCTAAGAAAACTAGAAAAACGACCTAAACTAAACATTTGAAATCACCCAAAGTGGGACCTCCAATCGGACCCCCAAAACAAACACCAAAAATCTCACATAAAATATAAGATGTAGATTCTCGAGTCTACTCAAAATCCCAACAAACAAAACCAAAATCCATTCACCAAGCATCAAGATATAAATTCCCAAAGGCATGAGGGTCAAAACGACCCAAACCACAACCACTGTCATAAATATCCATAAAATCACAATAAATTCTCATAAATTCCAAAATATTAAATTTAACCTAGATTACATGCAACCTAGGCATTTCTACCATTTTTCATGCAATCTACTCATTAAATTGGAGTGTGTACCTGAAAAACGCTCTTCAGCGATCAACGTCGACCTCCAGCCAACTTCAACGACACCATGCGTCTACGGCCACTCCACGACCTCAAGGACGCCACTTTGACGCTCTACGCACCACAGCACGCCTTCACCGACCCTTGAGCACACTGAATAGGGAGGAAGATGTGGGGAGGAGAAAAACAGGGGAGGGAGAGTGAGAGAGACGGGAAGGAGGGGGTGAGTGGAGGGAGAGGGACAGAGAGAGAGAGAGGTGGCGTGCTCGAGACGAGAAGGAGGCTGCGGCGCGGGAAGGGAGGGAAGAGTGCCTTGTTGCATGGGGAGTGTGCCTCGGCTTATAAAGCCACACAGGATGGAAGGTAAGCATGCATGCATACAAAACCACCCACACATACCCACGCACACAACCACCTGCCACAACAACCAGCCCACAAGCACGAGCCTCACACGGACCCACACTCGAGCCCTACACGTACAGTGCCACAATGCACAGTGCAACCCACGTATAGGAACATGCAAACAGAAGTCATCCCACGAGGCCTAAGCCCAAAAGCCCAAAACCATACAAACAGGTCTTAGAACAGTAACACCTGTCCAGAACTAAATTCATTAAAATGTAAATAATTACAAAAATGAATTTTACAGGTGTTACATCCTAACCACCTTAAAAGAAGATTTTGCCCTCGAAATCACAAGGCGAAAAGATATAGGTACTTGACTAGGATGGCTTCCTCATGTTCCCATGTGGCCTCCTCGGCTCCATGATGCCGCCACTACACCAAAACCAACAGAATCACCTTGTTCCGCAGCACCTGCTCCTTGCAGTCGACAATTTGGACGGCATTCTCCACAAAGGACAGATCTTCTTTGAGCCCTTTTGACTGAACTAGGATCACATAAGATGCGTCAGCCAGACACTTCCTCAGCATGGAGACATGGAACACATCGTGCACGGACGACATCTCTGGTGGTAGATCCAATTGATAAGCTACCTCATTGATTCTTTGGGTAATCTGGTACGAGCCAATATAGTGAGGACTCAGCTTGCCACGCTTCCCAAACCGCATGACACCCTTAGTCGACAACACCTTCAAAAATACATAGTCTCCCACCAAAAATTCCAACGGTCACCATCTCCTGTCGCCGACTCTATGTAGCTAACAACTTGCTACGGATTAAATCCACCTTATCCGCATACAGCTGCACAAGCTCAGGACCAATTAACTGACGCCCGCCCACCTCACTCCAGCAGACCGACGATCTACAGGGCCTACCGTACAAAGCTTCGTACAGTGCCATGCCGATGCTCGAGTGATAACTATTGTTGTAGGCAAACTCAATCAACGGCAGATGGTCCTCCCATTTCCTTGAAAGTCTAAGGCACATGCTCTGAGCATATCCTCCAACATCTGAATAATCCTCTCTGTCTGACCATCCAACTGAGGATAAAATGCTGTACTATAGTTGAGCACGATGCCAAAGGCCTCCTACGGGGTTCTCTAGAACCTTGAGGTGAACCTCGTGTCTCTGTCAGACACGATGGACACCGGAACACCATGCAGCCTCATCACCTTGGAAACATACAACTCCTCCAGGCGATGCATCGAAAGCTTCACCTGAATGGCTAGGAAGTGAGCAAACTTGGTTAGTCGATCCACGATCACCCACATGGTGTCATTCTTCCTTTGAGTATCCAGCAAACCAGTCACGAAGTCTATCGAGATGTGCTCCCACTTCTACACAGTAATATCCAATGGCTGCAAGGTCCCTGCAGGTCTCTGGTGCTCTGCCTTGACCAGTCGGTAGGTTGTACACCTCGCCACATGGTCAGCAACATCCCTCTTCATGCTAGGCTACCAAAAGTTCCGCTTCAAGTCTAGGTACATCTTCATACTCCTAGGGTGAATAGTGTACCTAGACCGATGCGCTTCATCGAGCAATCTCTGCCTGGCCTCCTTGTGCTAGGGCACATATAGGTGCATATCATACCTCAACTCTTCATATGCCCCAACAGAGTAATGAGGCTCCCCACCAGCCTCCAACTTCTCAATCACAGCTTGAACAAAACGAATCTAGTTGTTGATAGGCGACAATAAACTCGATTAACTTGGGGCAAATAGACACGATGGACACCCAGGCACCAACTATCCCTTGAGCTTGCCGCTTCGGCTTGTAGCTCACTAGATCCTCCAGCATGGTCCACTCCTTGACCATCAGAGTTGCCAACACATGCGTACGCCGACACAAGGCATCGACAACCACGTTGCCCTTACTGGGGTGGTAGGACAGGCTAAAATCATAGTCCTTCAGATACTCCACGCAATGACGCTGCCTCAGGTTGAGGTCCCTCTACATGAAGATATACTGCAAGCTCTGATGATCAGTGAAGACCTCAAACTGCTCTCCATAGAGATAGTGTCGACAAAGCTTGAGAGCGAACACTACGGTAGCCATCTCCCAAACATGGGTCGGGTAGTTCTTCTCATGATCCTTCAGCTGGCGCTAAGCATATGCGATGACATTGCCATGCTGCATTAGAACACACCCCAACCTAACACCACTGGCGTCACTATACACAGTGAAGCCATCACTTCCAGAAGGCTGAGTCAACATAGGGGTAGAAACCAGACAAGACTTCATCTCTTGGAAACTTGTCTCACAATTTTGGTCCCAACAAAACGAAACCCCCTTCCTAGTCAACTCTGTCAAAGGCATGGCTATGGAGGAGAAATCCCTAATAAATCTCCTATAATAGCTCGCTAGACCCAAGAAACTCTTGATGTCCGTCACAGTCCTAGGTCGCTCCCAACTGCTCACCACCTCAACCTTGGCTGGATCCACTCTGATGCCTTCTCCAGAAATCAAATGGTCAAGGAACATAACTTCACTCAGTCAAAACTCACACTTGGAGAATTTGGCATACAGTTGGTAACGTCTCAAAGTGTCCAAAACCACCCTCAAGTGCAAGGCGTAAGTTTCAACATCAAGGGAGTAAATCAGCGCGTCATCAACAAAAACCACAACGAACTGGCCTAGAAAAAGGCTGAAAATCCTATTCATCAGATCCATAAATGTAGTCAGTGCATTGGTTAAGCCGAAAGGCATGACCGTGAATTCATAATGCCCATACAGCGTCCGAAAAGTAGTCTTCTGAATATCTGAGTCTCGTATCCTCAACTGGTGATATCCTGACCTTAAATCAATCTTCGAGAACGCAGATGCAGACTGCAACTGGTCGAACAAGTTATAATGCGGGGCAAGGGATACTTATTCTTCACCGTGATTTGGTCCAACATTCGATAATTTATACACAGTTGGAGCGAACCATCCTTCTTGCAAATGAACAAGACAGGCGGTCCCCATGAAGACACACTCAACCAGATAAACCCCTTGTCCAGCAACTCCTGCAACTGAGTCTTGAGCTCTCCCAACTCTGCTGGTTCCATGCGATAGCGAGGCTTTGACACAACACCAGAACTAGGGATCAAATCGATCAAGAACTCTACTTCCCTATGAGGTGGCATACCAGGCAAATCGTCGGGATATTCACACACCACAGAGATGTCGTGAACACCCAACTCAGGAGAAGTGAAGGTAACTATACTAGTTAGATACCCCATGCAACCCCTGATCAAAGACTTATAAGCATTCACAGTCGAAATGACAAGCTTAGGCTCACCGTGACACCCACCTTATATAAAGAAAGACCCATCCTCAAGAGACCCAAAATAAACTCTCTTCCCAGCACAGTCGATCAATGCAGACTGCTATGCCAACCAATCCATGTCGAGTATCACATTGTACTCCTACATGTCCATCATGATTAGGCTGGCGTCGAACACTCTGCCATTCAGCGTCAAGTCGATAGACCGCAAATACCTCCACACCAAGCTGTGCTCCCCCAGCGGTGTTACCACGCTGAGATGAAAGGCCAGTCTAGCTGGTCTCTCTCCCAACTCTGCCACAAAAGACTTAGAGATAAAGGAGAAAGAACTCCTTGAGTCAAACAACACTTTGACCATCCGGTCAGCCACAATAAAAGAACCTGATGGCCAAACAAAACGGCACCAACACATCGATACAATCAAGCAAATGTCCAAATTACAAGGAGATTACAACAATCACTAAGGGTTACAGAACCAAATAATCATCCTTACCCTCAACTACATCTCTTGAAGAACCAATGCTTGGAGCTGCAATGATAAACACCCGTCCTCTAGTCGGCTGCTGTAGTGCGCTTCCTGCCATCTTTGGCGGTTCCGAACAGGATCTCAGAACATGTCTTGCCTTCCTACAATTATAGAACACCACTAAGGCCGACCGAGGATGAGGACAATATGCAACAATGTGGCCCACCTGACGACAATTGAAGCACTGGTTCCCACCAGGAGCACTTGACCCTATCTTTTTGAGGCCAGCTCCGCTACTCCCAGTAAAACTCTGCCGGCTTGTAGAGGAAACACCACTCCGGAGTTTCGTGCACCATTGCACACCACCGCATGCCTTCGTCGACCCTTGAGCACACCAAACAGGGAGGAAGATGTAGGGAGAAGAGAAATAGTGGAGGGAGAGAGAGAGACGGGAAGGAGGGGGTGAGTGGAGGGAGAGAGAACAAGTGGAGGGAGAGGGAGAGAGAGAGAGAGGTGGCATGCTCGGGATGGGAAGGAGGAAGTGGTGCAGGAAGGGAAGGAAGAGTGCATTGCTACATGGGGAGTGTGCCTCGGCTTATAAAGCCACGCAGGGTGGAAGGTAAGCACGCATGCATAGGGAGAGGGAGAGAGAGAAAGGTGGCGTGCTCGGGACGGGAAAGAGGAAGTGGTGCAGGAAAGGAAGGAAGAGTGCATTGCTGCATAGGGAGTGTGCCTCGGCTTATAAAGCCACACATGGTGGAAGGTAAGCACGCATGCATACCAAACCGGCCACACCTGCCCGCACAAACCAGCGCACACAGCCACCCACCACAACAACCGGCCCACAAGCGTGAGCCCCACACTCGGGCCCCACACGCACAATGCCACATTACACAGTGCCAACCACGCACGGGAACATGCAAATAGTAACACCCGTCTAAGACTAAATTCATTATAATGTAAATAATTGCAAAATGAATTTACGGGTGTTACAGTGCAAGTGTTTGTGTGTGAATCGCCTCATGTAGGGCAACGCTGATGACCTTTCAGTCAATCAGATTCTGAACAGCATCCCGCAAAGTGATGTAATCATCCATCAAATGCCCAGCACAATGGTGAAAGTTGTAGTATGTACTCATGTCATACCATTGGGAATAAGATTCGGTAGCCTCAAGAATGACTCAACCCTAGGGAAAATGATGCTCAGTGGCTTTGAGAGAGGAGTGTAATCCCTTTCGACACAATGAGGTCCCTTTTGCCTTGGTTGTCATCCTTGTCATGCTAATGCGATGTGATGCACTAGCTCAACGGTGGAATGTGTGTGCATTATGTGTGCAAGGCGAGATGCAAATACTAATTGATCTGGGTTAGGCTGACTCTCTACATTGGTAGGCACCACTAAGGGCTCGACGTACGCAACAGTCACCTTCTTGGAGTAGCCGATGTCTATGACGTTGTCATCGTTGTAGCTATTGCTAGTGGCGGCAACCTACCTGGCAAATGTAGACAGCGTAGGGAAATTTCCTTCATAGCGAGACTTCCATGTAAGCCCTGGCCCGAATCAGGGATGCAAAGGACGTGATGTGTTGAAAGCTAAGTAGAGCCCTTGTTGCTGGTTGTGCTTCCTTGATGATAATTTTGATAAACTCCTCGTTTGAGGGCCTATCTTTGACCTAAGAGGCTTATGCACGCCAATGATCGATGTACTGCCTGAACAGTTCGTGGGGTCTCTGTCGGGTTGCGACCAGATCCTCGCACTTAGGGACCAAGTTGAGATTGAAGGCATACTGCTCAAAGAACGCTTGGCTAAGGTTGTCCCAAGTCTAAATGGTGGTCATGTCTAATGAAGTGAACCACTTGAGGCCAAGCTTAGTCAGACTCTTCTGGAACAGGCAAATCAAGAGCCTCTTGTCGCCCTGAAGCTGCACGAGGTCTCCACAGTATGCTTTCAAATGGGATATTGGACAGTCACTACCATTGTATTTCTCAAATTCCGAGATGTCGAAATTCAGAGGGAGAATCACCTCTAGAAAGTAACAGAGGTCTTGGAATTGGTAGGACTGGTGGTCCCTACCTTACACTTGATAAAGTGTTATCTCTAGATCATCTATCCTAGCAAGGAGGGTGTCTGAGGTTGCTGTTGTTGGTGATATTGCAGTTGAGGTAGGTTCCGCGTATGTTGTATGGGTTGCGCATAGGCGCTCCTCCAAATCCACCCACATGCCTCAAAGTGTTGAAGTGTGAGGGTCAGCATACCTGTGCAAAGATGCAATGTGTAGTGGTACTGTGATGTATGCAGCAACCTGTATTTGATGCAAAAATAGATAGGAAGCATGTTGTATTGTGGGTGGTGTAGAGTGTGAGAGTAGCAGTTGTTACACCGACATGGCACCAGACTCGAGGGATGCCATGCTCCTGTCAAGCTGAAGGGTTGGGCACTAAGTGATGGAGATGAATGTTGTGCAAAGTGTTGTGTGAATGCAAGAGGTAGGGAAGGCACACCATCACTATAGTTGTGAAGAGTTAAGGCAATGGCGAGAGCACAAGCGTAGTGAAGTGTATTAGTGCAGCTGAGGTGGAATGTACTAGAACCTCGAGTGTAACATCAAGGGTCGACCACAGAATTGTGTTTAGAAATCTAGAAAGGGTATATCTTGTAATTGAGAGTTTGTTGTATAATCTGGATAAGCTGGGACTTATGTTATGGGTGATTACGTTGAGTGTGTGTCCATTCTCTTGGTTTGGATCTTGGTTTCTCTCTGGCTCTATCTAGTAAAGGTCAATCAAATAGTACAACCGAATGTAATAGGCGTAAGAACCAGGTGGATCTGGTAAGTGTATATTGTAGGTGCGAGTAGCCAACGGAGATTGCCAGTGCAAATTGCCAACGTGCATTCCTGAATATAGTGAACGCTGCATGATAGATCTCCTAGGATTTTAGCCAACGTCGTCACCCTACCAGCAACTGACCTGTCGACTGCCTAGATGTGCATTGCTTAGGGGTGTTTAAAAACCCCACTGCTCCGACATTAGAGGGGAGGAGAGAGAGAACACAGAGAGGTGAGGTGAGAGAGAGAGAGGGGAGGTCTGTCGGGTTTTGGTCGTCGGAGAAGGTGCATCCCCGGAGGCAAAGGTTGAGTCGTCGATGAAGCACAAATGCCAAGAGGGCTCACCAGAGAGCTTGTTGGAGAAGAGAAACACCAATGAACTCCTCTAGGTATGCGTTCCCCTCATTTCCTGTTTGATAATTCATGCCTAATATTGATCAAAACATGTAGAAGAGCATGATATAGGGATTGGTAATGAAAAATGCGATTTTTGTGGATTAATGAAGATTTATAAGAGTTTTTATGCCTAATATGGATTTATGTGGATCCAATGAATCATATGAGTTTCTATCAAGTTTCTGATTAAATGGATGCATGAAAATGGAGATATGCTTGCATAACGTGTTTAGAAATGATCCATGAGTGTTTTGTGAATTATTGATGATTTTTATGGAATTTTATGCCAAATTTTCAAATGGGTTGACATGCTCTGTTTATGAGTTTTTTTGCAAAACATATAGCACAACTGGTAGTCATGGCCTACCAATGCAAATGCGTGGTGCGACCAAGTTGCAAATTCTATAGGCATGGACATGCCAAGCGAGCGACAGGTTATGGTGTTCAGTAAGCAAAAACTACCTATCTCAGTGGCTTTCAAATGGTTAATGATTTGAAAATACTTATAAAATGCATAGAAAACATGCGTGAGATGGTTTTTGTGATAATGACTCCTATAAATAAATAGGAAATACTTGGAAAATGATTGTGAGAAAATAAATGGCTAAATTACGGCAAAGAATACTTGGAAATGGCTTTTGATGATAATATGGTTTTGAAAAAGGTTTTAAAAGAAATGTATATGATTTAAAAGGATTTACTGAGATTTGTAGGAACCACATTGAGGTCAATAGACCGTACTGACCAAAGGTAGTGAGACCTCTAAGTAGTCGGGACGAGTTTCAGGCTGTGGTTGCCGAATTTGGTCTCGAGAATGAGCCTCGTGACTGTGTGGTACTGCAAGACCTAGGGTATGGTAGACCTAGATTACCCTTAATGCTGGTGCTGATCGGATCTAAGATTAGAGTCTCTAGGTGCTCGGGTACCTAGGGGCATCTTGAGGATGCACCCCATGCATGTTGCTTGTGTGGTACTTTGAGGCTGCGGTCAGGATTGTTGAACTCCTTCACTAGGTGATTCATCGAGACACTACAGTGTGGTTGAAGTTGAAGTCTCGCCAACTACTTAGAGCCAGGTCGATCACCTATGGCCATGCTGATACGGCAGGTTTCATTGAGACTGTGTGTGTGTGATTTTGAGCTAGAATCAAAATGTGGTTTGGCTTGTGATTTTGAGCAAGATTCTAGCTAAGTTGAGACTTGAATTTTGAACTAGTTTCCAACCGTGGTTTGTTGTGATTTGAGATATGAAATGAATTGTGTTTTTAGTTGGACTCTAGTTGAGGATTTTTCTCTTGAGAATGCATGAAAAGTGATTTGCAAAATACATAGAATATCAAATAAAATGAGAAAATGTGTTTTGAAAATACAAGATTTGTAAATGGATTTCCAAATTTATGCATTAGCTTTTCGGTATTTGTGCCATTGATGGTTTTAGGGTTTTTATTGCCGATTGTGGGTATTTGTGACATTGATGTCACTCAAGCGTGTTTTGTTTTCAGGTGCAAGGTTAGTAGTGCAATCTTGTTATGGTGCAAATCTTAGTCACTTAGTCGCACACAGGTTCTAGGTAGTTAGTTTAAATTATTTACCTACTTATTTGCTAATTTCTGTTAATTTAGCTTTAATTAAACAATTGGGTAGTGTTGGTACTGTTGTGTAGCGCATGGGGCGTTACATCGGGGGTTAGAAGAAAAGGGTCAGAAGCAGGATTGAGGGAAAGAGCCATATACTAGAGCTTTGCACATGAGCCAGCAAATGTAGTGTTTGCAGGAAGGAGCATCAGTCAATAGGCAAGCCAAAAGGGGAAGGCACAGACGTGAGCAGGGGCACAAGGGTACAAGAAGCAATAGGAAAAGACTCTACAGGAGAAGCAGCTGCAATAGACTGGATTCCTGTAACGAGAAGGTCCTAGGAAGGGACAACAGGCGAGACCTCTAGAGCCTGAGAGGTGGTCACTGAAGAAGTCTCGATGACCAACTCCACACCAATTAGGGTCTACCACTATCCTGAAGTAGTGGGAACAGAATCCTCAAGTGCGTGAGAGTGATACATAAGGGAGGAGGAAGGAGCAATAGAAGTGGCAAATAGGGGCAAAGGGACCAAAGTCGAGACCTCCTCCAAAGCAGCAAGAGAAGACTCACTGCTTTGTCGGGTCATAGCAGACCATGAGCAGGTACAGATAGGGCTACGATGAAAAGAAAAGGCACGAATTTGAAGATGTGTTATGATCAGAAGCGACACTAGCCTAAGAACAGAGGAGAATGACCACGGGAGGCAACCCATGACAGAAACGCTCGAGTTCCTGACCAAGGATCTTGCACAAGCTATTTGTGGAAAATAGGTAAAAACAGCAAGTATCAAAACCTAGGACAAAGGACGCAATGCATGTTATTAGGGTGGTATGCATGACACATGATGTAATGAATGTCCTAAAATGTGCTTTCTTACCATGCATGTCTCGAGTGGGGCGTCCACCTGAGATGCACTCATGGGTTCAGGTTTGACACAAGTTAGAAAGTAAGGTTCCCGTTCTAAATCCTAGTCAAAGCTCAAGCATTGAACGAGCAATGTGTTAGGAGCCTTGACTCCTACAGTGTAACACCTGTAAAATTCATTTTGTAATTATTTACATTTTATGAATTTTATTTCCTAGACGAGTGTTACTGTTCTGAGGCCGTTGTGTGATTTTGTGCTTTTGGGCTTGGGCCTCGTGGGCCGGCTTCTATTCACGTGCCCCTGTGCTTGGTTGGCACTGTGCATTGTGGCACTGTGAGTGTGGGGGCCCGAGTGTGGGTCCATGTAGGGTCCAGTGTGGGGGTCCGTGTGGGGCCCGCATTTGTAGGCTAGTGGATGAGGCATGCAATTGGCCTCGTGGTTGTAGTGGGTGGTTGGGTGTGTGCGGTGGTTGGCAAGGCTGGTTGTTGAGGGAGTGTTGGTGTGTGCGTGGCTGTCTGGTTGCATGCACATGGCCACCTAAGTGGGAAAGTCGAGGTTCAAGATGTTACAGGATGAACGCTACATGTTATGTTGATGCAAATGAAATGAATGGGGCGGAAATCGATGCGAACTAGTGCTCAATCGCGTTATGTGAATTCTAGGCTAGCGATTAAAAACTCGATATAGTAAACGTTATCACCCTATGGATGAATGCGGAATGCTGGAAAACACGAGGAAAAAAGTCTTGCAATGCAGGCAAGGACATGCAGATGTAGAAGTCAAGAAGGATCATGTTGGAAAATGGAAAGGGAAATCAAAACATAAGGTGTAATGGAGCTCAGCCGATTGTCTGTTCTGAACCAGGCAAAACACGCGACCTACCCGCGCCACCTCTTCGCACTGGTTGCGTGTGCTATCGGGATTCGCCAGGAGTTTTGTAGAACAGAGCAGCAAGCTTCTCCTTGCTTCAGACCAAAATGTAGCTATGTATGGATGCTATATGATGCATGGAAAGTAAGAGGAGATGTAAGAGAACATACTTGGACGCTTGGACGAGGACGTGGCTGAAAAGATGGCTCCACCCACCTACCTCATTGTCGATTAGGTTTCATTAGTGAGTTTATTTGTGTACTCCAACCATAGTCTCTAGTGAGGCAAATCGAGGATTTCAGAGGTCCAAGTGAGTGAAGAGATATGTATGGATGCAAAATGGATGTGGATAAATGCAATGTACACCTTTCACCGTCCTCCCCATGTCTCGCTGGCAACCACAAAATCAACCGGCCATGCAGGCAGCAAGGAGCGTCGAGTGGCCATCCGAGGTGACTGAGAGAAGAAAGAGAAAGGTGGTGATATGCTGAGATAGGAAGCAAGTGAGCTCATAGGCCGTTGACCACTTTTAAGCCCCATGAACCCAATATCGAAGATGAAGATGCAGTGCATGTGTATGACTAATAAGGCATGGCAAATGCAGATAAAACACACATAGGATGGCACGATGGAGGAGTAATAACAAGTAGAAAAAATGATAAACACACTCAGCAGGGAAGGAGAGGAACCTATGTGTGATGGATTGTCCTTTCTAACGATGATTCGTAGTGGCATTTCTTCGATAGATGGCGCATGATGGTTGCAGAGGCGAGCTCAGAGGATTGTGGTGATGTTGAGGGAAGGCTCAGTGTGGTAATGCAAGGATTGGTGTGGTTTTTTTGGTGGTGGATTGTGTTGGATCCTAATGCTTCTCTAGAGGGGGGGTGAATAGAGTTTTTCCGGTTTTAAATTATGTCTTTGGAATTTATTAAGTAATTCAAGAATTTAACACAAAGTACATTCAATCGCAAAGACAATGGATTTATAGTGGTTCAGCCAACCCCGGCTTAGTCCACTCCTCAAGTTCCCCACTTGAGACTTAACTCTTATATTCAATCCTTAGAATATTACAAGTACAAAAGTTACCTTGTTTGTACACTTGTATCTCAATTCACTTCTCCTCCCTGGAGAACCTTTGATAGCTTTTGAAGAAGTT